>QVNV01021971.1:0-19453 GCA_014825455.1 Pseudomyrmex pallidus | reverse complement strand
GGGGGGGGGGGGGGGGGGGGGGATAGTGACTGTAGTCGTTTGAACGCGGTTACACGCCGCCGATAATGGTCGGGAAATGTTTTGTGCATTCAGCCCGCCGGTTTTCGGAAATTAGAAAGCAGGTCTACTCGCGCGCGCGCGATATTTACGGTGGCGCGTCTAAATGGCAACGGGAAGAAATCGATCTCGGAGAAGTACATGCGAATTGTTGCTTTGAACTATCATGAAAAAGGGGACCTTAATAATAATCACAAGTCAACTCCAGTTCTTGATTGATCGATATAGATTCATAAAATGAAATCTATTCCCCTTTTCCCTCTATATTGACATAAACAAAAACTGATAAAACAGGTCAAAGATTGTAAATGTAGGTATAGCTGAATAACAGACACTGCGATATAAGTTAAGACAGACTTGATGTAAACACCAGAGTAAGTTACGAAAAATTGTAAACGAGAAAGATCTTAAACTTGTCTCTTGCAGAAAAGAATAAGAGTCGATACGAGTGAGTATATTTTCTCTCAGAGAGCGTAAATTTAAATTGTTTGAATGTAAATAATTTAAAAAAATTGATTTTTGGATGCTACAGTTTGTATCTCGGAAGTAATTCTTTTTATACGACACATTTCGAATAACAGATAACAAATATGTGTCGTTAAATATTTTTATTTTCGCGAAATTGTTGAATGACACATGTACAAATTATTGCATTAAGAAGAGGCGACACTTTTGTATATTTCGGGGAACTTAGGTTTTATTAATATTCAACATTACATGCTCGAACTTAGTCATGTTTGAGACGGTCAAATTGACTTCTGTTTCGCTGCCAAGGAGATCTTTCGCTCGCCATGCGGCTCCTCTTTGCACGCCAGTGACACCGATGTCTCGAATCCGACTCGTTGGTTAATATTGACTGGCAGCGGTTACGCCTGCGCCAAAGTGGCTGTTTGCCCTGAACAACCCTCCCATTTTAACTCACACCCACCGCAATCTCTCCCGATGTTGTAGTCGTTGCTAAGCCCACGGACTACGGCTTTATGAGCAGCTAATGTAATAATTGTGCGGCACGTATCGCATTTAATGAAAAAAAAAAAGAAAGATATTGCAACGGCTTCGGAACACGAACGTTTTACTTTGCAACCCCTAAAACCGAAATATCACATTCTGTCTTGTTTTCCCTAAATTGTCTTGTTCAATTCTTACAAAAATATTTTCGAAATGTTTTTTTCAGTTTCTATATGTAACTTTTTTTTTTATTAGAATCACTTTGATTTCCCAGTTAATATTGTGCAGACATTTGTTATTTAGTCTTTTATTACGTATTTATATTTTTGTTTTAATTATATGTTTTAACAATATTTCCATTTATTTGACTTAATTTTTTATTCGATTTGCGTATAAACTCTTGGAACGCGTCAGCGAGATACAATTAAAACGCGCGCACGCGAACTTTCGGCTAATTGAATCGCAATATTTGTCGATTTCAGTGAGCCATGAATGATAATGTCTTCGACGTCGCAATTATCCGACAATGTGTCAGTGGCACATTACGTCTAAACAATTCAGTTATCTCGGTGAGCTCGGCCAAGTCGTACCGGATCTCGAGAAAGTTCCGACGTTCAGGCATTACGAGTTAACGTTGATAACTGCTCTGCAAACGGAGATGCGCATCGTCGAAGGGGCACGTTTTGCCAGTATTAACAATTACACCAAGAACCGCTGAGAAACGCCGAACACTTGTTTAGCGTTAATCGCACTTAGATATATATAACTTGCTTTGTATGTGCATTAGTTAGAGTTGCGGTACGCAACACGACAGGCGTTAATCGAACTCCCAGTTGTGGTTCAGTTTGCTGAAGGTTCGTGTTTTTATTTCTGTTTAGCGAGCATTTAACACCGAGCGCGAGGATTCGATGTCGACTCTCTAATGTGATAATCGTTCGACGTTTAACACAATATTAACCCTTAAACTGGACACATGTGCCAAATTCGTTCGCGAAATATGTGTAAAACAATATTTTGCGGTCGCGTACAAGAATAAAATATTACGTAAATACACAAATCCGCCTTACGAGCACTAAAAAAAAAAAAAGAGATGCCGATTTAACTTATCCACGCGACGTAAATTTTCTTCGCGTTATTCTGAGAAAACTACAACGACTACTACTGAACTACAACAATTTCGCGAAACGGCACAGAGATTCGCGATAAAAAAAAAATCCAAAATTTTCTCTTAATCGTCGCATTGATTCGCTACCCGTGGTCTACGAGGTGGCACGAGATCTCCACAAGTCGCCCTCTTTCCCGGCCGGGAGTATTCGCATTCAACTGTCGTCCTTTCGTAATAATTGCTACCGATTCCCGACCGCCATGCTGCATTTCCAGCTTTTTACCTCGGCGAGATCCCCTCTTCCATCCGCCGTGCGTCCTCCCTCCCACCCTCCTGCCGACCCTTCTATTCTCCTCCGTACCCTTCTTGCTCCCCTCCTCTTAACTCTCTCTCTCTCTTCCTCTCTAGTTTCTCTCGCTCTCTCTGTCTTTCCCTCTGTCTCGTCCTACCCTCCCACCCACCCTCTATCTTTCTCTGCCCTTTTTCAGACGCGACACAACGTTTCGCTCGCCCCCGTCCTCGTCTGTCTTCTCTTCGTCGACGAGCACGCAGACTCTCTCGCAGTCATATATTTACGAGTACACACCGTGAATGCTCCCCTCGCAGCATTTATCGCGGTCCTCTTCTAGTCCAAGGATCTCTTCGTCCTGTTTGCGCGAGTCTACACGTCTCCGGCCCTCTTGCAGATACAACGGCCGTTTCACCGACACGCGCCCTCTTTGTCTTCCCTCCCTAGATGTAGAAAAGGTGAGAAAGACAGAGAGAGAGACAGAGAAAGAGAGGGACTTGCGCGTTCACGTGTGTCCACGGACACACGTCCGAAATCGCCGAGGTGGAAGAGTCTGCCTTCCTCGTCTCACTCGCGAGCACGGGTAACATGGCCGCCCCAGTGGCGCAATTAGAGCAAGCCTGCGCGTGTGCACGCTGACTACAATATCATTAAGATAGGACTGCCCCTCTCCCGCTCTTCCACCTTGCCAGGCTTGGTCTCGCGAGCTTCTTTTTGGCTCCTCTCACTTTCACCCCCGGAGCTTATCCTCCAAGAACCGTTTCACAGCGTTAATTACCACCGGCGGGAAAGGGTGGGAAGGAAAGGGCGAAAGGGGGCGGTCACGGCGAAAGGTTAACGTAGCGAAGGAAAGACCGTGTCGATATGAAGATAATTGTTTAATTGTCGCGCGCGAGAATTGTTTTCCCGGCATAATAATTTAACGCCGAGTTTTTAATTTGGTTTTGTGTACCGAGATAAACACTTGTTTCACACTAATAAGTTTGCAATTTATTTACATTAAATTTTTCTTAAGTTCTTCTTATTTACAATCGCGCGGTTAACGAAGATATTGTTTCACTAACGAGTTGAACTATTATTTATCGGGATATCTGATCTAGCGCTTGTATTTCGAGGAAGGCTCGTAACCCTCAGCCGAGTCCGGCCACGAGGACCACCCCTTCGTGAAAGTTGCGAGCGCAGGGTGCAAGGGGAACGAGCGTATCTGCGTGCCGCCAGTATAAATCCTTATAAATTGACAAAAAGCGGCTGTATCGGCTGCCGAGATCTCGTGGTAACCTCCACTCTGTGTGGAAGCTCTCTCTCTCCTTCGTGGCGAGCTAAAACAAAAGAAATTCTTCTCGCGCGCGAGATGCACACTTCTTCTGGGACGGATCACGTGTGTGTGTGTGTGCGAGTTTTCACGTGAACGCCACGAAATGTTTAAAGAGTTTGCGTTCTTTGACTTTTGCTGTTTTTTTTTTCCACGATCTTCGTAAATCTGTTTGCTGTTGACGGATGTTGTGTTGCACTTTTCTCTTCACGTTCATTACACGTCTTTTTAATCGATCTCTGTTTAATTACCTTTTCGAAGTTCTTTCTTTTATTTACCCCCCTCCCTCTCTCTCTCTCTCTCTCAACTTGTTTTTTGAGCTTTTAAGAATTCCAATATTCAGTCTGTTACATTCCGGATGCTGGCGACATGACGCCTGTGTTTTTGTCGTCGACTTTTTTTTTATCGCCGTGGACGTAAATCGATCGCGGAATTAATCGGCCGTTCCCCGATTCCTCTCGCCGTTCTTGCGGGACATGTCCGCGAACACGTAATATCAACCCGTGCGCCGAGTTCCGCGACTCGCGGTCGTATACGGCCCTGGTGCTTTCAAAGCGACGAGCCCGAAGAAGGGAACCGGAGACGTCGCGCGGCGAGCGCGGTTCTTGCTCCGTGAGTGCTCCGAGTACGACCGCGGAGAGTAAGACAGTGGCCACGAAATAAGAAACCGGTTGGGACCCAATTTACTTAACAACGGCCGAGAATCCAACACTTACGGATGTCCAACGGTGCTCGCGCTCGGGGCCCGCGAGCCGGCCTGTGTCGCCTCGTTAGGCTTGTAAGCGTTTGTGTGTGTGTGTGTGTGTATAAGTGTACGTTTACCAGCACACGGCTACCGCCATTACGATCGCTACCACGGTCAATCGCTGTCGCCAATCGCGACCACTACCATGGTCGCTGTGTTATTACTACCGCGGTATTAACACCGTCGGTGTGCGCTACTGTTTACCGGCGCCATTGCGCTGCTCGAAAATCGAGTAAATTCGCAATCCGCTAATTAAGATAATCGCACGCAGATAGGACAGATTGTGAGTCGATTGAGAGAACGCGATGGTGCAAAAGAGAAGCGATAGGAATTTTATGTATTGAATTCATTAAATGACGTTTTACTGGACGATTTACTCGCCACGGTCTGCTTTTAAAAGACGCAATTATACCACCGCTGTTGTATTCAATTTTGTATTAGTATTTTATTTATTTAATTAATTAATAGCAAAAACGTGTGTCTTTTCGTAGAATCGAGAGAAGAAGTTAGTCATTTTTTTTAACGATGCTTTCGGAACTATGTACTTTCTCGCGCGTCTCGCAGTTCTTATAGATTGTCATAAATAGTTTTGCGATTACCCTCGCAGAAAGCAGATAACTTTTGTCATTGTCACCGGCGCCGAATGTCGTCTTTTTTTCCTCATCGTTCTCCAGCAATTCCACCACGCGGGACTTGTACGGTAGCCGGCTACTAATTTCGACTTCATCAGCGGAGATAAGACTGGAATTTTTGTCGGTGCGAGGACCAGGAAAGCCGGCGCTTTCGGTCCGAGACAGAGTTCTCAATTTATCTCAGCATGCGACGCGATAATTCCGACGCTGGCTATCGCGCGACTGCGATAAATTACACAAAATAATTCGTCAAGAGTGGCGTGACTGTTTTTTTTTCTTTTTTTTGCATCAACCGTAATAGCACCTTGGCAATAAAACTTAATAGCGACAGAGCGTAATGGCTTGATGATTATAGCCCGGGAAAGGGTTAAACACGAACGTAAATTAGTAGCCGTTCCCATAACGCGATACTCGGAAAAAAACCTTTTATCGAATTTATGCGCAAAACTCGAAATTCCTCACATATAAATACACTCAAGTTAAAATGATAATTATTCGTCAGCGCTGAAATACCGCAAAAATAAGCCACGAATAATCCGCAAATAATATCCCACGGAAGAATAAGACGTAAAAAAAAAAAAAACAGCCGCTATACTAGCTAAGTTTCCATCGTGAAAATTATCTTCGCCATTACAATCGTGTTAGCCTCCGGTGCGAAGGCGATCTCCTTTCAATCTCGCGCGGGGGTTACACACAAAGCGTGATTATATCTCGAGCTCTATCTTAACAACCGCCGTGGAGGGGAGACGTTACAAAAGTGACTTAATTTATGTATTCGCGGAAGGAAAATAATTGCGCGTATTAAATCTGATTATTTTACTGCTCGCGCGCTACATGTGGATGTGCGCCGGCAATTGGGGGCGCAGAAGACGGGAGGAGTTGAGAGGGAGGAGGGGAGGAAAGAAAGAGAGATATCCCTCTAATTGTGAGTATAAGTTTCGCGTTTTATTTAGTTTACCTGGAGTCTTCATGGAGTGCGGCCGCGCTCGCCAGCTACTAATTTCGGTTTCACCGATCGAGATAAGACCGGTATTTTTATCAACGTAAACCGCCTCGCGTCGCCAAGTTCTTAATTTTCACCCTTTAGGACTCGTCCCGCCTCGACTGACATTCCGACGCGGGTCGTTAGATGCGCTTACGAATGACCAATAAGCGGTCCCGTTTAATCGACACGCATCGTCAATAATGTAAGATTCGCGGATATCAACTCGCCGATCACATTCGAGCCGAGCAATAATAATAATAAAGTCGCAGTACTTCTTGATACGCGAGAGAGATCGTCTACACGCCCAAAGTGGAGAGAAAGATTCTGGCTCCGTCCGGAAATTTCACGTGGTCGCACAAATGTTCCTCAATTAAGGATAAATCGACGCGTTATCGCGTATCCTTCGTTCGCGACAAACTGAAACGCGAGCATTGCGATGTCGATTGGCGTCGCCTCCGTGTGTTTCTCGACACAGTCCGATTTTATTTTCGATATTTCTCCGGTTGTTTCATTTATTGAGAAAGGGATCTTTATCCGAACTTTGTACGTACACGTAGCGTGTCATGAAATCATTTTTTTTATAACATAAAATAATCGAACAAATATGTATCGGCTCTGTTAAACTAAATCAAGAAACACAGGACTGCGACAGCCTTACGCTGAATGTAAAACATATTATTCCTGCACGTACATCCAGCGTACGGCTGTCAAAGTTCTATGTTTTTATTTTTTAAGTTTTTAGTACATAAAATAATCGTCTTTTTTAAACAAATGGTTTTGGTTTTACATTTGTTTAAATAGTTTTTATATTTTAATATTGTTTAAAGCAAATCAAAGTGAATTAAAAAAAAAAAAAATCATTGCTCGAGACGATTTCGAAATTGTCGACGCGACGTTTGCGGCGGATGTAGTCAAAGAGAGACGTTCGCAAAGGGCCTAATAACAATTAAAACGAATGATTAACACAGACGATGCGCGCGCGCGATATCGCGCGCTCCCTTCCACACACTACATCAAGAAGCAAAACGACGCGCTATACACGAATCGTAAACGAGGCGGCGGCGTCATTCCTTAGAGCCCGATGACAATCTCTCTCCGCAGGACCGGCTAGGTGTGGTCCTACGGCGGAGCCAACGGGTTTCCAGGAACGCGAGCCATTAGACCTTCTGGCTGGTGTTATAAATTGTACATCGTTTAATTAGGCTCTCTCTTCGCCGGGCCCGTGTTAGGGACGGCTCACAGTTATTTACCATTTACTCCCGCAGCCCCTTATGTGGTATCTCGAAGCTACCGTGCATCAAATTGGATCGGAATTGGGAACGAAGGGCGGCCGCGCGTCCAGAAGAGAGTCGAAGCAACAGCCAGAAGCGATTGTTGTACAAGTACGAATTCCTAGTCATCATGCGACGGTTCTTCTTATCCCCGCGAAAGAATCAATCAATAAATATATAGACAGAAATTATAAAATATTACTAAAAAAATACGCGCGATATGAAATTAAATATTGAAGGAATTTTGCGACAAAAAAATGCTCGCTTCCACTTTAGAATCGAGGCGTTAAAACATCGAAATGTAATTCTTTCGCAATCGGAAAAAGATATCGTGTACGTCAATCTACAAACTAGTGTCGAAGTAATAAAACGGAGCTTATATCCGTTCCCCCCGAGGAGAAGACACGAGCGTGTTCGGACGTGAAGCGAAATTTCACACTTCTATTTCGCGACTCGCGCTTAATCGGATAAAACGACGGCGATGTGTGTAAGCGAGCGCACGATCGTACGTGTAAACAGAGGTCAATTAAGGAAGTCCTCGCTGGGGATCCACCTCCCTTTGGCTATCGCTCGAAAGCTCTAATTATTTCTTACTCACGGCGATCACTTCCGCACGTCCCAAGTAGTAGGTACAACTATAAGCGCAACTACTGCTGCCGGGAGCATCGCGCAATTAATTGGAATCCGATAAGCGCTTCCCACGTACGTACACACGCGCACAGTTTGTGTTTTCCCATTAATGTATCCAAGTGGTTAAGTTAACAGATCGTTTTAAAATTATAAGCGTAACAAAAAGCAGAAGACAAAAACACGACAGTCGTCTCCGATATCTTTGACATTAGCCATTCGGTAAGAAGTGTCAGGTGCTTAGAAAATAATTAAGGCGACATTGCGTATTATTTAAATATAAAAAAAACACGAATAATTATTTGAAAAAAAAACCAAGTTAGTTTTGTTATTAATTTCTTTAGCTCTCTCTTAAACTCGGAAGAAAAAAAAAAAAAAAAAAAAAAAAGAAAAGGACAAACAATAATAAAAGCAATAAAAGTTGGCAAGTTTACGATCCTTCGTTCGAATCAGAAGTTCGTAGCAGAAGATCGTTCTGTCAAGCTCATTCCTAATTGTTTTTCTCTTGTCTTTCAGTGTTTGCCTCATCGTTTGTTCCCAGTGTAAGAGATATTATATAAAAATTTATAAGCTAGACGTAACAAGAGGAGATTCACTTCTCATATCTTGGCGCTTCGGTCCCAAAACTCATCGGGAGTAGCTACTGTACACTCGGTTATTTGAGACGGCGTGTCTTCACTCGACTAATTTCACTTTATCTCAAAGGCGTATCTCAGAAATGCAAATCAGACGTGTGTTAAAAGAATTTGAATTAAAATTATGCTTATGAGAATTCGTCTCGCTGGCAAATTTCGCGGCACAGCGAGAGAGAGAGAGAGAGAGCGAAGCGATCCGAATTCTCGCGATATACCCCCTTCGGTAGTCGCGGAAACGGGTTAACGTCCGTGTTATTTTTGCCCGAAGCTGTCAACCCGGGAATCCGTGCCGCTAACAAGGTGCCGCATCGGTCCTCCATCCAAGTCCGTTTTTCTCAATGGCCCTTTGGGAAGTACGGCGGGTGTTCTCCGCGAGAGGATCTAACGAGGAGTCAGCTTTTTGCGTATTAAAATATCGACTAATTGCCCCAGGATTCTGCCATCGTTTTTGTCATCCCCGCGGCCGTCCGGACGTGATCCGCCACTCGAACATTTCCGAAATTTCCGATCGAGATATATTCGTGGCGTTGTTTTCTCAAAATAACTTTTCTCGCGCTTCGAACGTTCCACGAATAACTTATTTATTACGTGATATATATTACATAATAATAAACGTTAATGCACACTTTTATTAAATTTTTTTTCTCCGTGTTCATCTCCGTGTAATAAATATTACGTATAAGTACGTTATACATATTAGAGAATAAAAGAAATGATTGAGCTGTTCCTCGGTCACTATAAATCCGAGGACTGAACGATGATCGGATTATATAATCCCGATTGTAATCAGTGTATGCACACACGTCTCGATTTCTTTGGCGTCGATCTCGGCGAGAAATCGAAAAAAAAAGGAGAAGCTTCCTCCTTCTCTCCTTTCATCTATATTCATAAGAACGAATCCCGTTGGGAGCAATTAATAGTAGTAGCATTCTTCGCGGCGGAGAGACGGGTCTCTGGAAATAATTACGATCTTTTCGTTTTTCATCGCGCCCGCGTCTGAAACCATGAACATCGTTAATCGGCTGCTCAGCTACCGTCGTCGTCGTCTTCGTCGTCGTCGTCTCTCCGACAAAATCGGACGAATAAACGAGCGTTTAAGCCGACAATTCATAATGCGATGTCATTTCATCCTATTTACAAACCGGTCGCGCCACCGACTGTCGAGGTAGAAAGATATTAAAGTGATTTCCGTCCGTCCGCCTTCGCGCTCCTCGCCTCGGCTTCGCGTCGTCGGCGCTAATTGCTCCTGGAATACCAAGAGCCGGTGGAACACCTACTTAAACTAGAATTCCGCGCGACAATCGTCCCGCGTGTAAAACGCTTTCGCGCCCGGTAAAACTGCGCGGCGATTAAATGCCCGATACAGTTATTATCTCTCCTTATAGCGATGCGTCTCTCTCTCTCTCTCTCTCTCTCTCTCTCTCGACTAAAACTAAATTCATGTGACAGCACACAATTCTACCAACAAACGTAAAAACTCTCGTAACACTTATAAATTATGACAAATTGCATCAGGTTTAAATTATGCAATGACAATTTGTCTGAATGGACTCTTTGTATTATTTATGTTGTGTTAAGTATGTTTACTTTATCTTTGTTAATTATTTTAAATTTAGTAGATTTGAGTTTGCAATAAAAACTTTTCCGAATTTTCTAAAATTTTTAATTTGTTCTCTTTCTCCTATATCTTTCGAAATCTTGCAGATGTTTGTCACGCGTACGATCAAAAAGTAAATTTACAGAGGATGTAACGAGGCAAACGAAATTGCTCATGAATTTTACTGACGATTCCGTCTCTTCGCTTTCCTGTTTCGTTCTATCGCTTAATACGTGTAAGAACGGCCATCAAGCTTGTTCCTAATTAGGAGTTCGGTTCCTCGGTACTTTTGAAGAGTCCGCCGCGAGGCGCGTTTGCATCGGCCGCGACTTTCTTGCGTACGCGGCGGATAACTTTCTCGCCGTAAGCGCGCTCCGATGCCGCCTCTCGATCGGCTTCGTAAATTTCCTACGAAGTCGCAAACGAGATTTCGTCTCGATTCATCTCGCCGGCAATTACGTAGGTAACGGCACATGATCCGCGCGGGCTCTCGCTCACCCGATGCGCCCGATTTATGGCGTTTCGAAGCGACGGACGGAGCGCGATTATTTTACTCTACGATTTTATCGTGACGCGGTACATCTTGAAGCAGAACCGGATACAATCCGTAAAAGTACACGTAGGCACGTACGTATGTACGTACACATTTGTTTCACGCGATGTAAATCAAAAATAATTTGTAAGATATCTCACAAATATGGAAAACATGGGAATTCAATACCGTTATAATATCTACGAGCTAAACAAGAAAGTGATGAAAAGGGAAATGAATAAAATGTGAATAATTATAAGAGTGTGCTATCGCAAGGATCTATAAACTTCATTTAGAGTAATACCAAGAAAATGTAAATATAATATAAATAAAATATAAATTATCGTACTCTATCGCACATCTCTTCTTCTTCTTCTTCTTTTCTCTCTCTCTCTCTCTATCTCTTTCTCCTTTTAACACATATTACATTCCAATTTACGATCAGAGCACGAAGGAGATAATTTGCCCCTTCTTCGGATATAGTCCTCGCTTCTGATTCGCTCTAGTCCTCAGCAGAAGACACGAATTCGAGTTGAAACAGTGGCAAACTTCTAATTAGAGAAGATGAGGCCCCTTCCCCTGATAAATAATACCACCGAGGTGCCCTTCTCTCTCTCTCTCTCTCTCTTTCTCTTCCGACCGTGCGACTGACTTTCCGTGGCGCGTCTTCGTTTTGCCCTTGTATAAATTAGTTCCAGCTGCCACATAATGGCGTGTCGATGCGCTACTGTCTCCTGTATAGCTACCTCTTTCTCCCTTTCCTTCTTCGCGTTCCACTATACTCTTTCGAATTTTAATTTACCTTCTTCTTTCGTCCACGAGCTTTCTTCTCCTCTTGTCTTCCCCGGTCTCTCTCCGTCCAATTTTCACTAGACACGTATCTAAGCTGCTCCTCTCTTGACTCTTCGGTCGGCACCATTCCGCTTTCTTCTTCATCCGCGCTCTCGTCAGACCGAGCTGTTTTATAATTTACGACCAATTAATTTGGATAAACTCAACGAGAGTGGACCCCTGCTTTTCGATGCACGCGTGAATATTTTTCCCTTTCCCTTTTATTCGCTCTTAAATCTTTCCGACTTATCTTATTCACCGCGTACACGTTTCCGCTCTTACGAACTCTTTGATAATCGATCTTCTACTCTTTGTCGCGTCTGCGAAATGATCAAAACATAAAAAAAAAAAAAACCTCGTGAAGTCCACGCTGCAATTAAAATTCATATAAAAAATATTTTCTTCGTAATTAATTTTCAATAAAAAAAATCATATTATAAAGTTAGGTACATTGTGTATAGTCGACGAACGAGAGAAAAAAATTCAGGTCTATTGTTCCACGTAATTAAGACACAGACCGTTGTTCCTCGCGGCTTGCGTTTTATGGATCACGCCGCTGGCGGCGTGGCCGATGCTCGCGACGAGAAGGGGGGTTACGAGAGAACAGCCTGGCGAGGTGCGTGGCGAGGTCCGGTGTCGTCGACAGGACCTGCTTGGTATTCCGCTCCGGTTCGAGGGCATAATTGGACGCCAACCTGGCGACGCTCCTCCGCGTATCGCGAAGACAAGAAATTATTCTTTAATTAATTGTCAGCGCTCTCAATGTGGCCGTATGCGTAGGATCGGACGGCGCGGTACATAAATTTCATCTATATGGGAGCGCGCTGAGATCGAGGTCGCGCCGTGAGAGAAGCGGAGGCGGATTGCCGAGACTTTGGAGAACACTTAGGTATTGGCAGAGAGGAGAAAACGGAGGAGGGGAACAGCTTCCGATCTACACGGGTAGCGAATATCTGGCGTCTGTTTTGTAAAGCCTTTAACGGTGAATCGCTCTTAAAGGATCTTCCGTCGTTCTCGCGACGACTGGTTCCCGAAACGCGCAAGTTTGTTCAATATCACCACGCGATTTTAAACGGCACTGTAAATCGATGACACGTATTTTCGATATTTCGACGATACGACGAAGAAGTCGGAACGTTTGAAAATCCGCGAATTAGTTCGCGTCTAGATTTTACGCAGTCTAAAATACTAAAAAAACAAAAAAACACGTTCTTTTTGTATTATTTGTTCATGTAAATCCCGAAATATCAGCAAATGGCAGAGAGAACGGCAATTATCCGAATGGTGCGCAGCGTTTCTCTCTTGGGAAGTTGCGAAAAAACGTGCTGCAGGCGCCTATGGCCACACATCGTAAAGTAAGACAGGTGCACACCAGCGAAAACACACACACGTACAAATATAATAACGACAAACGTGCGTGATGAAGATGTGTGTGCGTATCTGTGTGCATTCTCTATACATATATATATTTTATAATTAGCCGCGAGAGAGAGCCCTTTCTTCGATAAATCAGCGCGCCGCCCAGGCTTAAGACTTAATTAAAAATTTAGTCAAAAACCAATTAGCAGCCACGGCGGATTAACATATTTCTAATTATCTGGCGGACACTTTCGGCCGTCTTATATCGGCGGATTGACTACTTGCCTTATATGAAGCCGACTTGTCGATGACTGTGCGATACATTCGATCGGGCCGGGCAAACCTCCACGTGCTTTTCTTTCTTCTCTTTGCTTCAATTTATATGATGCCTTATTCAAGAAAGAAGTTACGCCCGATCAATTCGATCATTGTGTTATTTGCAGCTTTATTAATCACGACGTCGCGAAAAGTTCGCTCGCGGATTCTTTTTTTTTTTTATTTATACTTGCGGTAAATCTTGAAATTTCACAAAAAAATTTCACTCTCGTTTATTTCTTTTGCACAAACGGAGAGAATATCCTCTACAGGAAGAAATAAAAATATACATTATCTGGAGTACTTGAAAAAATAGGGGAAATAAAAAAATGGCGTATTTTTATTTCGAAATATAATTTATGAATATATCGTGAAGAAAAAAGTTGTGTAGTTTTTTAATGAAATACATGTTAATTGCGTCACACACACGCACGCACACACACACACACATACACAAGGGTTGAAGAATCGACGGAACGTAAATACTGAAATCACTTTTATTTTTCGCTATTATATATTTATATAATATATACTTCCATGGATAAATTATCATCTTACATTTATACAAGGCGCATGGAGGTACGTCTAAGAAACCTCACATCACATTCGTAACGTTAACGTTTTTTGTTTTTTACTGTCGATTAACGATTCCGTTTCTCTCTCCTTCTCTCGATTTGCTATCGATACTGATAATACAAGAATTTACAAACACATTGTTTTTCTAAGTTTTGTTATGTGCACAGACAATAATGTATAACGAGTATGAGAGATCGAAAATCAAGGAAATCAAATATTGTGAATTTTCTCAACAAAGAATTAATAATTAGCTCTTTAGTAAAAAAAAAAAAAAACAATCATCATACTTGTACTCGGTTTTAACTTTGATTCTCTTTTTGTCCGAGAGTTTAGATTCGGAATTGTTCAAACGTACCTCGCACATATTCACGCCGCTGCTCTTTCTTTCTCGGTCCATATTTAAAAAACGAACTCGGGAACGAATGCCTGCTAGAGTCCAGCGCGGTCCAAATTGTTTAAACTAACCTTTCTCTCGAACGCGCTCGCCGTCTTCGCAATTCCTCTTCTTCGAGGGCATTCGATTCGAAGCGTCCTGTACACGTGTGTATATATACATACGTACACCCACAGTTACCGTACGAACGCATATCTATTTACACTATGTACACTCAATGCTTTCTCTTGAGATCAAAGCTTGGAGCGCCTTTCCCAGGCGGCGCCGATAAACATACAATTTTTTTTTTTTTTTATCGCTCAGAGAGAAAATTACAACGACATTGTTTCTTTTCGTGGTTTACAGGTCTCCGAAACGATTTATCTCCGAACCTTCGAAGTTTCGATTATCTCTATAATCTCTGAAGAGATAAGAGACCTCGGCGCGATTCTTAGAATTTTCGGTTTAAACGAATCTGTAATCTTTGGAACTTTCTGTCTCCTTGTGAAACAAACTCACGGGGGAGGGATGCGTCATCGAGAGTTCATAGTCATAAGAACAGATTGTCGGATTAATCGTTCGAAGACGATATCAGAGAACGACTCGTCGAAGTTCACACGCGTGTTGTTATTAAGGTCGGTGTCCAGGCGGTCCCATGAACATGGCCGCCGCCGCCGCGGCATGGGTGTGCCTGGCCATGGCAGCGGCGATGAAGGGAGGCACTCCCGGGGTACCGGGCGGACCCACCCCGGAAAACATCAGCCCCGAGCCGAAACTCGGGTGCAAAAGGGGTCTCGCGGATAGTCTTAGCTTCTCTATTTCCGCCTCCTGCAGTCGCTTCGCCTTTGCTCTACGGTTCTGAAACCAGATCTTCACCTGAAACATAACGAATGCGGTTGTGGTTAAGAATAATAAATAACAAGTCGCCAACACGGCACAAACGGATAATAATTTGTTCGCGAACAATTATTCCCATCACGTTGCTCACGAGTGCTCATTAAAAATCTCGGCGCGAAAGAAACATGAAAATTCATGGTTGCTCTGTGTCGCGCGATATATCGCGTTTGGGTGCGAACATTACGTAAGTATTACGCCTTTATTAGTCGAAGTTATGTTTGACATCAGCGCACGAGGATTTACTATCGGCAAACAGCACGCGCTACCGCGCGCGCACCTGTAAACGCAATTAATAAAACTACACAATAATCGAAGTAATTAACGCGCATCGCTGAATGACCGAGAATATATCGCGGCGCGTTGTTCGACGAGGCAAACAGAGGCTTTTGCGCAAAACGTATGCAAACATTTAGCGCATTATTAGTCAAAACGGTCAAACAAGAAGCGTCAGTTTCTAGCAAGAAATTATCGACGCATTGAGAAATCCTCGATCATCACGATCGATGGCGACGATAATACGGTCGCGTTTTATATATACGGTATATACGAGTCGCGCGTATAACGCGCGTAAAATCGCGTTTAATTGTTATTTGCGCAGTCGTTTACGAATTCCGCGGCGTTTGCGCAGCTGTCGCATTGAATCGACAGCTAATTTGCGGCAGCTCGGCACGAGGATGCGGTCACGGAGACTGGCGATGCCTCTGATGTCAGGCTTACGAAATCGATTTCCGCATCAATGCCGCTTTTAACGATAGCGTATGTATTTCAATATACATGCGTGAATACATCAATATGTGATAATTACTTGTGCACTCAGATGTAGTTTTTCTTAGAGAAAAACACATCGTGAGAACACAATTGTGTCGCAACGTGTTGTGAAAAATATTCCGACTTCAACGCGACGTCTCTGACGACTCGCAATAACAACTCAATTAGGCCAATCTTTCGTGCAATCAAGTCCGACACAAAGTGTCAAAAATTAAGAAGTTTGTTCAAGTTAAATTTGTTGTACAGAAAAAAAAAGAAAAACAAAAAACCAGATGTAATACATCAATTATTGCTCATTAATCACATAAATTAAAATCAATTCAACGGAACAAATAAATTCGGCGAAGAGAAAAAAACTGCTCCGAAAAAAAAGATACCGATGCTTTCGTGACCTGTTTGTAATAAAAAAAAAGAAAAAAAAAAAAGATCGGAGAGATACTTCGAAATAATAAGTTTATTTTGCAAGACCCATTGATGGATGTCGTCACGGCGTATCGCGATTTGAATTGTATAGACATATCTCTTTGTCCGTGGTGAATAATGAGAAGAGAAGAGAGCGCACGAGGTTCGGTGGCTCGAGCGACACACACGAGGAGGAGATGGCGAGGTAATCGGTGGCTTATCTAAGCAAATGAATGCGACGCGCGGCTTCATTTCGACTGATGCATTGTAACGAATGCGCAAAGTGTATCTTAGCACGCCAACCGTGCGATAACGGCATAGGTCTGTTAGACATGTGGCGGGGGGAATGACGACATGACCGAGTATAGAGAATCACATAGATATATGCATTTATACACTTACTTTCTCTTTTTCGAAATATTTTATTTAACATTTACTTTTGAGCGAAAAAATCATGTCGTAATTATCAATTTTTTTTTTTTTTTCATAAATTACACTTTAAAAACATTGCGCGAGATTGGATTTCTTAATTCCAGATAAAGTTAATTGTGTGCTTGTGCATGTCGACCGATGTGTCTCTCACCTGCGTTTCCGTGAGGTGAAGGGACGACGAGAACTCCGCTCTTTCGGCTATCGTCAGGTACTGTTTCTCGCGAAATTTTTTCTCGAGCGATAACAGCTGCTGCGTCGTGAACGGCGTTCTTGGTTTTCGATTCGGTTTGTGTTTTCTGAGAGTGCATCTGACCGGACCCGGTCCAGGTCCCGGTAATCTTAAATCCCCTGAAATCACAAAGCGTATATGCACACATATTTAAATTGACACAGTAGCAAAATTGCGGCATAATTGCAATTCCGTGTTTCATTCAAGAGACATGAGCAATTTACGTCGTAGGATGTAAATTCTCGAGAGTAGAAAATCACTCGCGACATTGCGATCTTTACGTTTTTGCGTCTCCTCTCTCGCAGTGAATCGATCCAAGTCGATATTCCTGTTTGCGCGTAAATAGAAATGACGGATTTAAATAACATTATTACGCGCTGCTAACCAACATTACTCGCCATATCTGCGTCGTTACAGTGAGTCGATAATAATTTCGACATCCGCGGGATATTTGTGTTTATAATATTATTAAAGCACCGGTCTCCGCCATCTTCACTCATCAGCGCGCTCATCGAGATGATAATTAACGTCGAACGTGAAACGTTAGTGGTTGAATTTACGAGAGTTCGACTACGGTAAAATGCGATTTCATAGGTTTCGCGTGATGAAGCGATTACTGACGAGGCAGGACGAGGGTGCAAATTAAATCATAAAAAATAAATCGCGCTCGAATGCTCAGCGCCTAATTATCGGGCCTAATCGTTCTGGTCTCTCTTCGCCATCCGGTTGGTTATCGTTGACCATCGTTATTTCTTGACTGACTCAGGTATGTGCAATTAGCTGATACCTGCGTAAAAAATCTTGTCATTTTGTTTTTTTTTGAGGTAACGTAATTTTGTTTCGTATAAATGTACTCTGTTATAAAGTTTCTTTTTAGATTAATATGAAATAAATAATCTGAGATAGAGAGAGAGAGCCAATACGAATTGGCTGGACAAAATTATGAAAACAAAAATTTTACAAAACAAAAAGTTATCAGCTTTAAAATTTAATTGCAAATCAATAAAGAAATAAACAATGCCAATGCATCATTTTGAAATATTAATAGGTATCGCATATAATCAGCACTTTAAACGGAAAAAATAACTCAAGCATCATATACGTGAAATGATCGGAAATAAACAACAGTCGTGAGTTCGACATACGCAGTTTAATTACCAATTTTAATTTTATATATAGTACGACAATTATGTTTTGTATCTCGGTCTCTGATATTATTGTAAAAATAGTGTATTTTTGAACGGAACAAGTGGTTTAATACGTTATTGAGCACAATCACATTAGACAGAATGATTAATGTTTCTCATACGAGATTAAAGGAGCGTACAATAGACCAAACGAACTATTGACATCCGTTAAAAATGCCGCAGCGGTCCGCAACAATTCTCCTTTTAACGCGCTCACGCGTATTTCATATAATTAGACAGATTAGTTTCCTATAAGTATCTTGCGCCACATTCACGCAACGCTCAACGTGCGCCATCAACAGAGAGTAATTGATATCTTATAAAAGCATCGGGCCCAGATGCGAAGTTACATCGCTCGTACATTTTGTATACGGGTCCGTATGTTGGCGTCGTGAAAAAGTGTTTTCGACATCGAGCTCTCTCGACGAAAACGATGACGATTTCGCGACGACGAGGAGAAGGGAAGAGACGCGCGTGGATTCCGAGCGCTAATTAACGATCGACCGGCTACTCTACAAAAAAGGCAGCCACGGACTGCCCGTCCCGCATTGTCGACATCGACATCAGTCGAGACACCGGTATTACTACGTCTTCCATTCTCGTTGCGCTGCTCGTTTCTTCCCCGTTTTCGTGCGTGTCGCGAAGCTGGCGAGTTCGCGCACATAACCGATCAATATGTTCTCTCAGGCAGGAGCTAATTAATTTCTGCTAATTAGATACTTATTCGGACGGATCAAAGGGGACCTACCCACACCGCTTTCTTTCGCGTTTAAGGACATATCGTATATGGGTCGTGACAGCACACCATGTGTGTGTGTGTGTGTGTGTGTGTGTGTGTGCGCGCGCGATCTTTTAGTATACTAAATGTTCTACTAATTATCCCGTTTATTGCCTTCTGGAGACATTTTATTTTCATATCGATGTAACGGTGCTTTTAAATCGCAGCTATAGCGACTAAGCTACTGAATTATTAATGCGCGACTAACACTCGAGTTGTGACATTTATCTCTCTCTGTGGCTTTGGAGAAAAAAAAAAGACTTCGTAAAAGTTTCATTTCGTTAACATTAATCATTTTGATGACATAACGATCCAGACACGTAATATATTAAGTGTTACAAATATCACACGTGATACGATCATATACCGAACTAAGTGGACATTATTTTTATATATGTACGAATTTCATAAAATTTTACATAGAACTTGTTTAACGAGTATAACACTTTTGTATTTAGCTCTTAAACCTCTTACGGTCGTTTCAAAATTAAATTCGCAAAGACGTTGAAAATTTCGATAAAAGCCTGTGTTTCGCTCCGATGTGCAATTGTGTGTAAAGTATTGGGGGGGG
>QVNV01021970.1:0-29802 GCA_014825455.1 Pseudomyrmex pallidus | reverse complement strand
CGCGCGTATTTTCGCGCGCGTATCGTATCGCGTACGCTTGCACTTCGCTCGTGCACCACACCGCGGTCCATCACAGATCGGTGAACCGCGTCGGTTCCGGCCTGCTTTCGCTTTCGTGGTGTCGAAAGAACGGAATGGAATAAGTCGGTAATCTAACGTACATGTATGCGTAACACACACACACACACACGTAATTAACAACGCGCACACGGACGTGAAACGATGGTAGAAAATGATGGTCATCCCGATCTCCGGAGATCGGATCGGTTTTCGTCATTGCGCGATATATCTCGTTGCGTTATCGAATATCATTAGCGGACTTTTATGAATACACAGGCGGAATATGTATCTCGGGCGCGTGTGTAAATGTGAAACACACGGAGAGCATTAAAAAGTCCGAGACACAAAGGTGAATCTTGCGAAATAAATTCATGAAAATTGGGTTATCATCTTCTTCTTAGATTGCGCGATCGCCGCTCTATTGTGCCGTATCTTGGATACCAGATCTCTCTCGCGAAGACAAAAAAAAAAAAACAAAGAAGGACGTTAAATTTACATTACTTATCGAATGTGGGTCCATTATGTGACGACGACTGAGAATGGAAGCAACGTTGAAGAAACTTACGAAACTCGTAATATTTTTTTTTTTTTTTTTTATTAAGTAAATAAGTTCATATTTTACAAATACGTTTATGATATCGCAACTTATTGCACGATGGTTTTACAATGTAAAAAAAAAAAAACGAAACTGCGTTCGTCCGGATGGCGAAATTGGAGCTCTGATGGGAATCGCATAAAAAATTCCGAGATTTTTGCCGTTTAAATTAGAACGACGATACGTACCGAAGTTCGGAGACGGCGAGAAGTACTTCCGTTACGTAATTTCCATTAAGTTTAAACGCTTTCTGAAGAGACTTCATATATATTCACAGCTTCGGCGATCAAGTTGTTTCAGATTACGTGTGTTAAAATCATCATCGCACGATCTCTTTTTGCGGGTTTGCATTCGCAGAGCGCACTTACGGGAAATTCTGTGCGCAAATTGTGCGAGATCGAGTCCGGTGAATGCGTTGGAAATTCGGACGCCGAGGAATACGCACGAGGAAGGAAACAACTCGGAAGCTTGTAAAAAATTGTGCGAGATCGAGTCCGGTGAATGCGTTGGAAATTCGGACGCCGAGGAATACGCACGAGGAAGGAAACGACTCGGAAGCTTGTAAAAAAGATGAGAGAAAGGTTTTTCTCCCGAAGAGAGCGCGCGCGCGCGCGCAAGATATCTCTCTCGCCGAAGTGAAAATATTATTTCACAAGAAATTCTCCCCGATCGCACAAACAGGTCAGAATAAAGAGACAAACATATCTGACATGTTACCCGGTTGGTTGACATCGGCAACACCGATCGGCGGCGCCTGCGGAATTACGTCAGGGTCGCCCAAGGTGAAATCTCTCGCGCGACTGACGAAAGGGATCTCCGTCGCCTGCGGAGAGGTCGATTCGAGTTTCCTCGACGACCTTGGCGGTTTGACACCTTTTCTATCCAATGCCGGGGACGAAATGCTCGACCGTATATAAGCGTCCGAATGTGTGTAACGGAGGATTTCTTCGGTCGAGGCTATCTCCAGTAGTTTGGAGGACGCAAATGACATGCATAAAAAAAAAAAAATGAACGTCGAGTGGGCAATCGGCGATTGTCTTCTCAAATGTTATATCATTAGACAAACTTTATTATTTTTTTTTTTTTCTTACGTAAAATTATATAAAACGCAGCCGCGTGTTCTCAATAGATTTTACAAACGGATCTTTTACGCAACGTGTGTGTTGTTCTAGACAATAAATCTACCATCCGTACATTAAAACAAATTAAGAGCGGCTCTTAATCGCGATGTGCAGCGGCTGCGTTTGAGTTTTCTGACTTGCTTTCGCAAGTTTGGATACACGTGCATGTGGCGAAATTCATGCGGTGAAATTCGTCCAGTAAATCGGGCACGATGGAAAGGAGGGATGAAGGGGAGAAGAGAGGGAGTGCGCACCGGACAGGTGTCCCGTTTTATGATCAGATAATTCGTCGTATTCGATACCTACACTTGGCGCCGAAGCCGAACGGGACGGATCGCTTCGCGTTCGCAAAAGCTACCACTCGAGCCCATTTCTATTCCATCCCGGAGAAATTACACACGAGAGATTCAAACGGTATTATTCGCATACCGCAAGAAGCGGCGTGTGTATAAAATCGCCGGAACACGTAACGAGAAAAACGAGATTAATCGCATTCGAGATTGCGAAGATTAGGCGAAAAAAGACGCCTTGGGAGCTGGCGCGCACACGACGGAGGAGAAGGAGGAGCGTTATATGTGTTCCGGTTTTAATACGGTGTATTCGCTCGGCGGTGGTGTGAATCGCATGGAGTTTTGCAACACGCGGCACAGCAACGCGGCGTACTTACTCGCCGTAATTAGTTTGACTTTCACCCATCGCGCGGCCGTCGTCCATGTCGGGGCTTCGCAAGTGGGCGGTCATAGCGGATCCTGAGAGATTACGAGCGGCGCACATCTCTTGCGATCCAGAGGATAGCTTCAGTCAATATGGGCGAATTATAAAGGCCGATCACGAGCTAACCGAATGTTTTGTACAGAAAAGTATTTTTTTTTTTAAACTCGATTCTTCATAAAATATGAATACGTTTCAATTCTCCTTTCTCTCTTCCTCAGTATGACGTACACGAAAAAAAAAAGGTTTGCTGGATTAGTTACCCTATGACCAGCAAGAAAAATTTGCTCTATTAAATTCGTTGCTTCGCCAGCAAAACATTCAGTTGTCAATTAAATTTAAAAAAAAAACACTGGCAATGATGGAGTCAATAAAAAAATCATGTCTTCAAGAATCAAAAGGAATAAAAGTCGCGAAATCTCATCGTTGAACAACAAAATTATGAAGAAAATACGATTTCACGTTCGAAACTCATAATTACAGTCATCGTCTCATTTTTTTTTTCCATCAGATGGAAGCAGATTTTAAAATCGATACGTGCGCATATCGGCCAAGGGCGGTCGCGAATTCCCTTCGGGCTCCGAAGAAAATCTTCTCTTTCGCGTTCAACATCTCAATCCGTTGCCGTTATTATCGCATACATACATTACGAGTCACGGACCGTGTGCGGGAGCGGTTTTGCGTCCGCAATCGATATCATTTAAATGTCGACGATATATTAATAGATATGTATATAGAATCGATGATGCCGTCAGCCTTGAGAGAGACGTCGAAAGTGTTCGCTTACGCGAAATTCTTCGCAGTATTGGATGTTTTCGAAAGTTTTTGAAGGAGAGTTTCGATTATGTGACAATTTTCGTATATCTATTTAGAATAGAGACTAAGGAATCTAAGGGTGGGCGTGAGAGTGTACATATTTCGTGCGTTCGATTTCGACAGTCCCGGAGAAAATTATACAAATATCGTCGTTTCACGAACACGAAATCTTCTTTTAACATTTTTTTCGGAATTGCGTTAGCGACTTTAAGAATCGTCTCTGTCTGGGCAACCAACAGAGCGCTTTGCATACATCAAAACACACCCCCGAATCCTTTATCGAATTGTGATGTCAAACGCGAAAATTAAGATTTTTTTCTCTACGCCAGAATCTGCAAAAAATATTAACAAAGAACAATTTTCCGTGAAAGAATAATAAAAAAAAAATAAAATAAAATACATATGTATTACATATTAAAAATACATTAAATATTTATATATTAAATATATTTTTAAAGAATAATTTTCATTCTGTGCGAATTTCCACTTTGTGAATCGTTTCGTAAATTGTACACCATATAAAAAAATTAAATTTTACTTAACATATATATTTTTTTTAATATTTTTTTCCGACGTGTAAGAACAATATTATTTCTGGACTTCAAAGTCCAGCGGCTGTCGAGAAGAAGAAGCCAGAAGAGGAGTCTCTCACGAGTGAACGGCTGTAAATGTAGGCCTCATTGATCCTATTATATCCGAGCATATGATACGGGTGAGAGTGTTCAAGACGGATGTGGCATCCAACCCTTATACGAACACTCTGAAATTAAGGACTCTCGACCATATCCGAGACAACGATCTCTCTTCTGTGTCTCTCGGCTTAGGTGAAACTCGACGACGCGCGTCAACTTTCATGAGAAAATTTTTATATTGTATATTAATTAATCGCAATCGGCATTTGCGTTCAGTTCACATTGTGTCCGATCGCTTTCGCGGCCAATTCGCTGGCACGGATCGCGAATTTTTTTAACGCGCGGTATCCGCGCGCAACTTCCGCGGAAAATGGTTGAGTAATCGCTTCGATATCGAAATCTCATTTCGAATCACTTTGCGAGTAATCGGAATTTATCGAACGTTTATCGACGATTATATCACTTGTTAGTTTGATTGTTTGAGAGATTTCGCTTACAATCGAAGAAGATAATCGTCGATGCGTAGTCGTTAAATGCCACAATCTCGAATCTCTGTAGCAATCTTTGATCGCGCAATTGCTCGACAAAATGTGTGAACGAATTATAAACTGGTTTATGTGTAATAATGATAATAATAATAACAATAATAATAAGTGACATGTACACAGGTGCGAAGAAAGAGAGCTGCGTCACACGCGCGCGTGTGTGTGTGTGTGTGTAATATTACGCAGCGGCGAACACACACATTCGCTCGCCCGCTCGCGTTCTAACGCGAATTTAATAATATAATATAATGAATTCGTACTAGTCGCCTCGCTCTGATACCTTCGCCCTGATATTATCACAGATTCTTCTTCTTCTTTGTCGTGCTCACCGCGATCGCGACGATAACGACGCGAGTGTATGAATCACGGCGGACTCACCAAACTGCGAACACTTCTTCTTTGTCTTTTTTTATGTCATGTCAAAACTCTCGGCAACAATAAATAAATAAGAAAATAATAAAGATAAATGTTACTTATAAATAATTAAAAAAAAAAAAAAACGGCTTTTTTTCGTAACTCGCGTCTCGCAAAATTCATCTTTTATTTCCTTTGTTATCTTGGACATTTATTTATTGTTTGATGATATTCTACAAGAAACTCAACTTTTATTCTGAGAAAATTTCCACCCGGAGATGGGAACGTCAATTTATATTAAATAAATTAAAGAACAGAAATGAAAATAAAATTTAAAGAAGAAGAGGACCGCGAAATGTGTGCCTCAAGTGTGTCAAACTTGAGAATTGAGGGACACTTTGTTCCTTCAATTCTTTCTTTCATCTCTCACAATTATCGCATCTCATCGTTTTTTTTTTTTTTTCCAACCGAGTCTCATTGGTAGCTCAGCGAGCAATTAAAAAGAAAAATACATCTATCGAGAGCAATGTCCTTCAGCTGAGAGGACCACTGACCCACATAGAAGGCGCCCAGCGTCATTTTCGACGACTCACGTCTTCGCGCGCGCGTGTACGTATACACCGCCGCTTCCCGCTTGTGACGATCGCGCATCACGAACGTCCAATAAATAACTCGTCGGTCAAGCGCCCGGAGAGGATGAAATCAGAGTGAAATGCTCCTAAAGGCGTTGCGCCGCGCATATCAAAACTTCTTCACGTGGCACACATCCACGGCACGGAGAGTCCGACGCGGCGGCGGCGACGTTACGAGAATGCCGGTCATACATATCCTTTCAACTTGTACACGATCGCGTAACACAGCGACAAACCACCGAGCGGCAAACTCGAATTCGAGCTCTCGTTGCATGTAACGTACATGTTGTATTGTACCACATGCAAGTGCGCTCTCGCTCTCGCGTCTAAACGTCGCCGCAGCGGGATAATCGCACGGCAACAAAGCTCACGGAAGAAAGTAACATTGGGTAACGTGCGATCACCCGCTGTCCGCTAATGGTAATGGTCTTCTCCGGCGTGGATATAATGGGATCGGTTTACAGTAGCCGGTTTTCTTTTTCTCTTTCTTAGTTTTTTTTTTTTTTACTCGACACGTCTTACTACTTTACGTCCTCGTAGTAAAAATAATGAATAATTCATCGGTCAGCCGAGTAGTTATGTCAGGAATCGGTCGTTTCGTCGCATTCCTGTGCGCGGGAGTTACGATATAGCCGCAATGAATAATCTCGCTTAACTGCGGAATGTCAGGCGCCGATGCCCGAGAGAGTTAATCAGGGAGATATATTCAAATCGCGATAGAAAAGATACGCGTAGAGGATAGAGGTTTTTATTTAAATTTTCCCTCCGGTGGCACCTACAGAAATATCTTTTCGCACACGTTTTACGTAATAATGCGAACACGCGCGTTGTGCGAACTCTCGCGCGCGGATGTGCGCACGAAGAAAGCGAGAATTATTTCATAGCCGCGTGTCGATGATACAATTTTCCACTGGTGGCAAATTATTGCGATTTGATCGGTGTTCCGCACGTGTTTCACGGAAAAAAATGCTGTTCTCGATCTTCTTAAACGTATCATCTTCTCTTCCGTGTGTTAAACAATGCTTCTCAGCGCGATTGATGACAAAAGAATTTGAGAAACGCTATTGTTCACTCAAGAGTTTTACATGGAAAATTAAACACGCACCAATATATATTTGATTTGCAGGAACAATTTTTCCAGACAATTTCGCTGACGTAAAATATATCAAATAATTTGCGATAATAATTTAATATCAGGAGTTCGTGTCATTGTTTTACGAATATCGATGGACCCGCAAGAATCGACACATCTCTCAAAAATATCAAATTTACGTACGAAAATCAAGCTTTTTATTTCTCGACGCGACACATACGGAAGAAAAATCTCGCGGGGACGACTCGCTTGACGTCACGCAACGTCAACCGGACAGTAAATTGTTCCGCGAAACGATGAATCTTCATTTCGAAGTTACTTTCATTTTCTAAACGTTGCACCTTTGCCAACCTCCGCCGGAGGACCGAACTGTGACAGGAGGAATGAGACAACGTGCGCGCGCGCGCGCGCATACACGAAGAGGTGGCTCGATGATGACGCGAATAAACCAAGAAACCCCCGTTTGAAGAGGCCCCGGCCGTAACGACGATACTCCGTCCGTACCTTCGGTGCTGCCTTCCTTTTTCCGTAGGTATCCCCTTCGGTGGCCTCTATAAAAGTTCGGAAGAGCCTCCACGGCACGCCACACGCGTGAAAGCTCGCAAAGTGAAACGCCGCCCGCTCCGACCCGTTCTTCTTTTTCTACGTGTCTTACATTTCGGGAGTAAGAATCGCTGAATCTCCGACATTTAACCGCGCCACGAAATGCGGACCACCGCAGTAAGTAACGCGCGCATACACACACACACACACGTACACTCTTGCATATTACACGTTGTAATTGCTCGACCTACTCCTGATAGCGCGGATGTCGTCTTTGTGCGCAATTTTTTTTTTTTTTTTTTTTTACCAGTGCCGTTACGCACATTTTTGCACTTTTTGCGTGAAAGTTAAATATGCGAGTGTGTGAACATGAAACCGGGAAAAGATATCAAGTCAATTATCTCTCGTTAATGGTGTCTCACATTAATTGCATTTCTCGTATCGCACTTTTTTTGTGTGAAAGTTGTTTGAACACCGAGAGTGATCGACAGAGAGATCGATATTTTTCGCGAAATCGTCACTCGTTCGAGTTCGACTTTTAGCGCGATAAAGTACTTGTTTCTCATCTCTGACTACAATAACGGATATTTTTATTGCTTCAAACCGAAATATTTCACTTCTCGATCAACAAACAAAATACTGGTCCATCAGTTGCTTGAAATTTTTCTCGCGCAGTTTTCATCTTTGCAAGTTTATTTTTTTATTTTTTTTTTGTTTCCCCGAGAGACTCGAAAGCGAGACGCGCGTCTTCTGAAACATTCGAGACCGGTTATTGAATTTAAATGGCGCAATCTTCTCAGCCGCGGGTAACGAGTAATCGAGTGATCGAGTGACCAGGTGCATTTAATGGAAAAGTAACTTTCGGTTCGTCCTTACGAAACCGCGCGCGCGCGCGCCTCTGCTCGCCGCTCTGTGATCCTCTTACTTCTCCTCGCAAACGCATCTCGTTTTGTATTTTCGTCGTTAATTGTTTTTTTTTTTTTTCTTTCTCGACGCGCACGTGAGATAAGTCAGAAATTTCTCAAGAAAATCGTTCGCTTTCGCGTCTAACGCTCTCGAGCGTTATATACTTTTATATATATATAGATTGACTTTTGCGGCGCGCGTTTACATCATCCGTTCCAACGGTCGCGTCTGCTTTTTTTAAGCGATGGAAAGCGGACCCGTCGACGTGTTTTCCCAAAGAGAGAAAAATCCGTCGAGCGTGAGCCCGCGAGCCGCATCGGGATACGAAATCTCGTCGGATTAAAAACTCCGTGAGCGCGCGCGGCCGGGCAAAAGTAAAAGGATCCCGCCTCCTCTCCCGACGTTGACTCGATTCGCCGACGCGGTCTTGATAATTACGACGTGAAGGAAAATAGCGAAAGCAGCTCCGGTTCTTCGCGGGGGGGACGAGGGAAAAAAAGAGGTCTCTCTCTGCGATGCGGCACTAAAGCACGATTAAATGATCGGTGTGGGTCGTTAGGCGAGTAAGGAAGAGCTTCGCTCGAGCTGAACTTTTATATATATGTACGTACTACATCATTGACGATTAAGTACCGTCTCTTCCGCGCACGCTAATAGCCCGTGTACAGAAGAATGGAAACATTCTGTAAAATTAATGGACTCTCCCCCTCGTGGTGGTGATCAGAGATCGTCCAAGTTGAACGGCGAATGTTTCACGCTTATTAGCGATTTACCTCTGCTCCTCCGGAGATGAATGTGATTGACAGTCGCGACTTATTGAAAGACGCTAACGAGCGTGTCTATTGCCGGCGATAAATCCACGAAAATCGCGCAATTACGCGTTCGCGAGTTATTGCGCGACAATTTTGAAAGGAGAAAGCGCCATTGTAATCCGGTTGATTACACAGCTGTGATTATACGGTCGCATCGAATTCTATCGCGAATTCACGACGACTATGATGAGCGGTAGGATCGCGCGGCGAGAGAGAAATATTGAATTGAATTGAAATTCCATTGCAAATCAGCTTTCTGATATGTTAAGCGTCGTTGCATCGCGCCTCGCGCGCATTTTACTCGTTAAATTAATCACATTAAAAATTCGCCAAGGCGCGATAATAATAAGATAATAATTCGCCGCAACGCATTCGAAGTATTTAGCACAAATTAAACGCGTCATAAACAACCTTCGTTTATTTCTTGTTATTAATATTTGCTTTTATATATATTATATAAGTATAATATATATTTATTAACAGCATACAAATTATTATCGCACAATCGTCATTCCTGCTGGTTTCTTTTTTTTTTTTGGCAGAGCACAATTTTTGTGATCGCCTGCTCGTCGATCGCGCTGGTGCTGGCGAAACCGGCGCCGGAACCGCCGGTGAGCTCGTACTTTCCACCCTCCGGTGGCGGCGGCGGCGGCGGAGGCGGCTTGTCCAACAGCTACGGGCCGCCCGCTGATCGCTACGGACCGCCGCAGCAAAATCCCGTGATCCACAAGCACGTGTACGTGCACGTGCCGCCGCCGGAAGCGCCGGAGTACAAGGCGCCCAAGCAGGTTCCGTTGCCGCAGCCGCCGCAGAAGCACTACAAGATCGTGTTTATTAAAGCGCCGACACCGCCGACGCCGACCGCGCCGCAGCTGCCGCCGCTACCGCAACCGGACGAGGAGAAGACGCTGATCTACGTGCTGGTGAAGAAGCCGGAAGAGGCGCCCGACGTTGTACTACCGACGCAAGCACCGACGCAGCCCAGCAAGCCGGAAGTCTACTTCATCCGCTACAAGACTCAGGTAACAGGATCTCCTTTTTTCCCTCGCTTTTCTTTTTACAAGTTTGACGTAACGCTTTTATGTAATATCGCTCGTCGGAAATTCCAACAAGACGGTACAACTCGAATGGTCGCGGAATACGAAAAATTATGCATAAGAAAATGCGTAGATATTAAAATCATCATTTATCAATTTGATCATTAAAATTGGTTTCTCTCTTAGATAAATAAATCCGGAAACTCTATTTTTGTTCGATCCGAACGCAACGTGTTGTGCAATTTTCAGTTGCGCTCGAAGCGCAACGTTGGCGACCGCACGTATTGTGAGTCGATTATCGAAAGAGAAGAGTCGTTTCGAGACGAATTCCAGACGAGGAATTACGGTCTAATGACGAAACAAGAAAGTGAAGTGTCGCGCGTTAGCTGGAATACAAATTGCTCATTTCGTTGACGGAGATATGGCGCATTTTTTTTTTTTTTTTTTGCGCACAGATATGCGAATCAGATGCGCGTTGTTCATAAATTAATCCCCGCACGTTATCTGTTTTCGAGGAAATTATACGAATTTTAATTGACCGAACGAACTTTGCGCGCGATTTGAATGCAAAAAATGTGACCGTCGTGAAATGGCAATTTCAAATAAATCGTGGAAAGTTTCTCTTCTCTCAAATATATATCAGCGCGCGCAAGCGAGGTCAATTGAAGAGAAAGATATCTATTAATTATTGTACTCTCTAATTACTACGAGAGTTGTGATTATAAAAAAATATTACTTATATACCTACGCTATATTTCTCTGAATTAATTATCGGCTTGATTGTTCGCTTCAATCCAGGCTAAGATTTTTACCTACAAAAGTTTCTCCAAGCGCTCTTCTAGCGCGTTTTTATATCTACATCTCTACTTCGGTAACTCGAGAGTTACGCGAACCGCACACGCCGTGGCTACCGAATTCCACGAAACGCGGAAAAGATCGTGTACGCGCGCGCAACAACGCACGACTCTCTCTCATTATCTTGTCCCTTAACAGAAAATTTTATTTTGTTTTGCATTACAGAAGGAGCAAGGTGGCGGCGAGTACGGCCCACCGGGTCAACAGCCGGGACAACCCATCGACAGTTACGGAGCACCGCATCCGGGTCCCAGCGGGCCGTACTAGATCTCGTACGGACGAAGCACGCACACATCATCGGTTCGCCGATCTTCCATAAAACCACACGGCGTCTTGGAACAGTCTCACAGAGACTGTAAAAAAAAAAAAAAAAAAAAAAAAAACCGTGACGCGAACGTCTCGGTCTCCGGACACCCAAGTGGATCTTAATAATTCGTAGGAGGGATGTATATATTTGCCTGTATCTCGTAAGATAATAAGCCGCATTTTGGTGTTTGAAAGATGCTCAAAGAGACAGACGTTTCGTGTTTGCTAAATCGTTGACACGTTTTCTCACAAGCGCACACACAGACACGCACAGACACACATACACACACGCACATGTACATAAATTTGTGTGATCCTCGAATGTTCAATACGAGTGTCGAGTAAGAAAAAAGAGAAAAATGCGAAACAAATTATTTTTGTACGAAACGTCGATGTTTCTTTTGTATCTTTTAAGAAAATAATCGTAAATATACATTTTTTTTATATGAAACAACTTCGTCGGTATTGTTGATCAACCTCTCTCGTTTCCTTTCACTTTGTTTCAGAGAATTTTTTTTTTTTTTTAATACATCAAACTTCTCTTCTATCTTTTTTACTAGCGATATACGGAGTCGGATATCGAAATCTTGTCGGTGTGTGTATTTTAAATCGCAAACGCTACGCTGTGTAACTACTTATTATTCTTGTTGTTCTAAGAGTTTCAACGCTTCTACCTACAGTCTCTCAGAGATAACTCGAGAAAAAAACGCTATTGCTCGTATATTACATCTCTTGTCGATTCCGTTTTTTTTTTTAAAAGATATTATATACTAGTATAATTAAACAATATGCTCGATCTCTCGAAGACATTTGGAACGCGTAACATTCCTAGATAAAATACTATTCGTAAGTATGCGTGTATACCCTCTTTCTCTTGATATATCTTGTATTAGAGCGTTAAGTACGAAAATGAAATATTTTCTAAATATATACCGTCAACATCCGCGCTTACGAACTACGATATCGCTTTAAGAAAGTTCATTACGGAATCATTTCTATTAGCTTCAATCTTAATAAAAGGCAAAGGTATACAATATACAATTTCTGTTACTCTCTCTCTCTCTCACATGCCAGTGTATACTTTCCGTTTCTTCAAGTACCTGAAACTTCGTAAAACTTCTCACGCGCGACTATATACGTCGAGAAAACGTGTCCGAGGGACTGGTCGTGCGCCTTCGATCGATCGATTAATGTCACGTTTAGGCGAAGTACTACAAATTATTTGTCGTCTGTCCGATCCGATCGTCCGATAAAGCACGAACGACAGAGATCCGTCGAGCGCGATCGCAAAGCGCCTAACCAGCGCCTAACATCGGCACGAGTTCGTATCCGAACTAACTTGTTCTTGTTAATTTCGATGAGATACAAGGATATCGTGTGCGTAATATAAAGAACTACCGCAACAATGATAGGTAGATCGTTGTAAAGAGATTTTGTTTTCTTTTCATCTACAAAAATAACTGCGAAATAACGCACGTAAGACCGTAAGATCGTTTTTCTCGCGTTAATTTGTGTAATATACTATGTATATAATATGCTGGTACAGACTAATTAGAGCGTGCGCGTACAATACGAGGTAAATATCCGACTAGCAATAAGTTCAATAAGTTCTCTCTCGTCGTATTTACATAGTCTAGAGAAATAGCACGTGATGTGATTATTCATCAGATTGACAAGCCGCTACATATATATATATATATATATGATAAAATAGATATTTCATATATATATTTGCGAACGAGAGTACATGCGAACTTTTGAATGATCGAAAAGGTATAATTGTTTTCCGCTAGCTACTCCTCGCACTCTTACAAAATCACGGTAAATATTGTTACATAATTATATATATATATATATATATCTTTTACTACAGGTAGTTTCTTCCTCAGCGAATGCAATTTCCCTGAACTTATTCTCGCGAGTGGACGTTCACCATTCTCTTATTGCAATAATCTAAGAATGCGTAATCACATTTTCCCCTCGGGGTCTCGGAATATACATACATTGAAACGCTGTAATTTTTCTTACGCAGTCGCTGTTCGCGAAATTGTAACCTTTCTACAACGTACGTTGTTTTTTTTTCTTTTTTTTTATCACTGTTCTCGTTCTTTTTGGTGTTTTAAAACGGCAAGTTTGACGGATGACAAACGACAAGAACACACAAGGAATCTCAATTGAACTCAACTATGCCTGTGCAGAGTTTTTGTCGCCAAAAGTTCGGCAACGCTTGAATATACGCACTCAGACGTTTTGGATCTTTGACTCGGAGGAGAAGATTCTCTATCAGGAAAATACGCGATTCAAGGGAAACAAACAATTTCACATGTTGCTGTTTCGCGAGAATATAACGAAATGTATTCAGAATTGCTGCTTAGCGTGTCTAAAAAATTTCGTCTGTTTCGTTAGAAGAGAGAGATCGTAATATATAGAAATTTCCGAATATATATATATGTATACAGGCACACAAAACTCCCGGACCGGCGAACTCTTTTCTATTACACAACGGTAATTTTAAAGTGAAATGTCCTACGGCGCGGCGGATTATGTCTCTACGGAGGATATTTCGTCAATAGCGTCATTCCGTTTGTGAGCAATAGAGATTAGTCAAGAGCAAAATATAATAAGTGTTTCAACGTGGTAGAAGATGATCTCGTGTGAGTTTCGTGATCGCCACGAAACACACAACAACAACAACGATAAACAATACAATACGCATTGTCATGTATTCCGCGTAACTGGAAACGTATCACATTAAATTCTTGAAACGCTAAAAAAAAAAAATTAGCGACGGTAACTGGTACGACCCGAGCGTCCGTCCCCGGTTAACGCTAAACAGCTGTACGTCTTCTCGGATATCGATTCTCGGAGGTCAACGCCTCAATAATACCGAGACGTTTAAGTGGAGATAGCATCTTATTCCTGATGCGATCGCTCGTGTCTCCGGCCAATCAGCCATCGTTTAATGTACGGCGCGAGCAACGGATAGGAAAGGAAGAACACGTGTCCGCAATAGTACACACTGGCGTAAACCTGATTGTATCGCGGATACGAGAGGTATATGAACGACACGAGGGAATACCCCATGAAAACGAGAGTGTAGAGCTTAAGAAATATCCAGGAGAGCAAACGCGCTTCCCATCGTGTTTTCAGGAGCGTTTGCACCTTCTCGCTGTTCTGCAACACCGGTCCGATCTGGAAAAAAACGAAAGAGAACAACGCGGGAAGTAAAATAGAAACAACGAGCTGGAATCTACGCGTGCGGAAAACCATCTTTTTTTTTAAACTACAATTAAATACACATTATAATTCGAATTGTCACGGTGACTGCCGAGCGTAAATTTAGCTGATTTGTCTCCAGCGACTTGGAACGAAATGTTTTCTATTGTAACCACATCGCGGTGAAACATTACATAATTGATTTTAATTGTGCAAAGTTACGTTCGCGCGTGCACTTATTATTTTTAAACCGCTAGTCTAATATTAATTGCAATTGCAAAATTATTAACGTTGTTTTTTTTTTTGCAAATTTTTATTGAGTTTGATAGCGCCAGCGGTCGGCACGGCGCCACTGAAAGTGGCGATATAAATTTTCGAATTAGCATTTAACACATTGACACGTTGGTTGTGACCGCCAAACGGCAACGTGTCGATGTGTCAAATGCTAATTCGAAAATTTATATCTCCGGACGCTTTGCATCTCGTATATAGTAAAAATAACGAGAAATAGATTTCAAAAAGTAAAAGCAAATCGAACTTTGATTGCTGCACCGTGTGCAACGAACGAAATGTTTTATAAATGTTTTATATACTTACATCCCGTTCGAAGTACATTACGATAAATTCCATGAAGAAGCAGTGATAGTAACCGGAATGCAGACCGTGCCAAACGGCAAGGAAGAGCAACGTTATCACTTGACTGTATATCTTCGAACCCAGAAATCTCAATCTCTTGTAGATGTACTCCGCGCACCAGTGATTGGTGTTTATATTGAACGACATAATGTAGTGATTGAACTGCGTGGTGCCCTCGAACGTTCGCAGTTTCACGTTCGCGCAACCGTCCCACTTGATACGGCCCGCTGAATCCTTTCCGTTGTGCGTCAGACCGAAGGTGATGCACACCTGCAATATGATCAATCAATCGGGAGATTCGCGCGCGCGTGTTCTTGCGCAAACAAAAGTATATATATATGTAGGTATATATTTTAAAAATACACAATCAGCATATTGTTACCCCTTCTGTGATTAGCCAGACGCTGATGTATTTATAAAGATTGATCCTGCCCCAGATGCCGATCAGCAGGCACTTTTGGATCAGATTAAGATTCCGAAATGACGGCTCGAAGAAATACTGATCGGAAATGCAGAGCGTGCCGATTTGAAATATCGCCACGTATACAAATCCAATGAGCGCTCGCAGCAATCCCGCGGACACGCAATCCGGTAGTTTGACGGCGCCAGTTTGAGGATCCTGAAACATTTATTTGAACATACGTTCAACATAGACTGATCGCGAAGAGAACCGATCTGTGTATTTTTCATTTCAAATTTGCGTGCGTAAATGTTTCGATCAATTACTAACGCGTTCAGTAAGCTGACCATTAACGTAGTTCAGGTATCGTCGCATACTGAACTGCGGCCCGATCAAGAACGCGCCCGGGAAGTAGGCATACGCCGCGATTTCTAGCAGCGACGGGCGTTCCTTCAAGGCCACTTGTTTCTGAGTATAGGACAGTTTCTCCTGCAACACGGATCAATGCGATTTGTTGTCGCGTCACGGGAACGAATGTGATAATAGATAAATCACGGAAAGAGAAATGATAAACGTTCGTACGTCACGTTTCTGACCGTCCCATACGTTAAACGCAAGTCCTATTAACCTAAGGGTGAGCACACATTGGGGCATTGTCCATTTGATGTCGTAATCCTGAGTGCTGGTGGTGTAATAGCCTGTGATTGTGGAAAACAATGCAATTAGATATCTCGTTTAAGATCATTTCATCAGAAAATAAAGCAAGGCACAATTATCAGAAAAAAAACAATTAGTAATTAATAATAATGAGCTTAACGTTTCTTAGAATCGTTTCCGATCGTCCGACTCTTGTATAAGAAAAAACAACAGAATTTAAAAGAATGTAAAAACTGTAAAAAAAAAAACTATTATTTTCCAATAGTTTTTTATATCACAATAACACTATAAAGAAAATAAAAACAAATAATAACCCGCGCGTGCGATAAACACACGCGTGCAGTGGATATTAAACCAGCGTAACGTGATACAATTGTAAAAACGCAAATACATACATGACGTGTCGCGATATGATCGAAACTTCAGATTGAAATCTTCTTTCGTGCGTTAATGTCTTACCGTAAAGCAGATACGACATGTTGAAGAGAAACGTGACGATAACGGACAGCCCGTTATTACCGAGAATTGTTAGAATCAGATACGTCCCGCACACCACCGTCGACAAGTGAAGTATATTCCAGTCTGTGAAATAATAATTATCAGATGTTTATTTTTTTTTAGAAACAGCCACTTTATCTACTAATATTGACGTTCTTCGCGAATTGAGACGCGGGAAAAAAAGAAAGAGAGAAAATTACCATAATTCCAATAGCCGATCAAGAGACCGCACGCTATGAAAAATAGATGCTGACGCGTCGGGTCCTTGCCGTAGAGCGTGTATCTGTGCAGAAGAGCGACGGGGAATCCTGAAATCAAATTTTTATTTTCTGTTTTTTTTATGCGTTCTGATATTTTGAAAAAATAAAATTCTGCGTTTTTAATATTTTTTCTACATATATCGATTCTCTTCGAGAGTGCGAAGATAATACATTTAACTGATAAGATAACAAGTTCAATTTTTTTTTATACAACTACATTGTCAAATTATGTTGACGAAATCGAATCGCGCAACACGTGCTCAGCCGAACGAAGGCGTTTTCAGCGGCAAACACTGATTTCGTGAACAAGCACGTGTTTCGATTCGCCGATCTCGTGTTGATGAATCCGAAAGAAGAGTTAATTTTTTCCGATATATTACCGATGTAAATGCGAGTGTGCGCCTGCTATTGATCAAAAGTGAGTTACGGAAACACCAACGTGATTTTTTCGTATCAATTTTATGAGAACAGTTTCGATTTTTGATCGCGTCTTGATCGCGATTTCATGCAAACTTCTTGTATCTGTGTGTACGTAATCTAGATAACAACTTTCGTTTCTAGATAGAGACAAAAAAAATTTTTATCTAGAGAAAAAAATCGCTCGTCTTCAAGGATGATAATAAACTAGTTTTTAAAACTTTTTATCAGATAAAGCATCGACGAAGAGATAATTGACGAAAACATTATGCGTCTAAAGTCGTAATTTACATATATTTGTCACAGTTATTTATTTCGATAATAATTCTTCCACGCGATAACGTGTGCGGTAAAAACCTGTTCCAACTATTTTCTAGATTCAGATATTTAAAATATATACAAAAAAATGTATCGGTTTGAACTTTCAAATGACGCATGTTTACATACAAAACATTCGACAAATTGAACGCACGTTAACTTGCTCTTTATTTTGAAGAAACTGAAAATATAAACGCACAGTTGAAAACTGTAAAAATTCTACCTGAGAAACCATATTACGGTCTGTCGTCTTATCAAAGTGAATTGTATTTTGTGTGTCAAGCAGCAAAGTATCATAAGTAAGGTACTTATGTAACACACACGCGGCGCTTGAGTATAAACACACGTAATATTTAATAGATGCTCGGTTTTGTTTTCATCTTACAATATCCTTGATGACATCGGAACGTAGTCAGGGACACGTAATCGCAATTGTGGGCGGAAAAACATTTTTGTTGAAATAGCGAGAAGATTAGTTGCTACGCGGCCAGCGCGAGAAAACTTTAATTATTACTAATTAAATTTATTTTTCACTAAAATGTGAATATTTTGTTGACGGAGCAAACAATTCGGTAGAGAGGCAGGTTTGTTATCAAAATGTTTGCTGACAAGCAGCTCAACAGTCTTGACGAATTTTTCTTGCTGGCTATATAACAATTAGTGCGGGACCTTTTTTTTTCGTGTGCGACACACGCTCGAGCTCTCTCAAACAATCTATTTTTAGCATTTTTTTTTATCGTAGATTGTTGAAGTGGGACAATGCGGCAAATAGTGAAAAGCGCGCACGTTAACGATTAGATGAGTAACCTTCGCCGTGAATTCAATTACGCGTTGGATTATTATTAACTATGCACGTACATGTATGTACACGTAAAGAGAACTTGTTGGAGAAGGGGACGGAGCGCGACTAGTTTCTCTGCCCCTCGAGGGGAAAGGGAGGAAAATGCAGAGCGGGATAACCACGGTTGTGTACGCACGCCGACGATCATGCGGAGAGTTTTGTGAATGAAACTCTCCGCACGCACCAACTTTGTTCCCCCATCCGAGAATATAAAATTCGATAAAATTGTGAAGAGATTTAAAAAAAAGCGGAGCACACAAACGTGCGAAGCACGTGGTAATAAAAATAAGAAAGCGCTCTCCGAAGAAAGTAAACGGAAGATTATATTTATATAAAAGTTGACGGGAAAGTTATTTTACCCAACAGAATCGAGAGCAGAAGACGCAGCGCGGCTTCCGGTGCGCCCAGGAGCGTCGCCAACCTCTCGAGCCCGCCCGGGCTGTGCGCCACGTTGTCCATGACTGAACGACGACGGTTGCTGCGTGTCACAGTGTCACACACACACACACACACACAGGTCAGTGGCGGAAGATCCTCGCGTGAAAAAAAAATATTACGCCGACGATTCGGCTACAACATGACACACCGCGCGGCGTGCTTAATTTTTCTTTTCTTTGTTGTTTACCGTCACCGACGAGACGTCCTCGTCGCGTGTGACGAGCACGACGATCGTTTTCACTGTTGAGCGCGTTCACGAACAGCTGCGCTCGCACGAGAGAGACGAGACCGCGGGATTAACCTTTCTTCTTCCACCGTTGTCGCCACCATCAGCACCAATCACCACCGACCGTCGTCACCACCACCGAGGCTGCTGCGGCGGCGGCAGCGGCGATCTTTGCGCTGCTACAGCTGTTCCATTGTATGCGACTTGCGCTAAGAATAATTGTGACGATAATACCACGCTGTGTGATTGAGGAGACGATGACGACGACGACGACGATGCTCGAGGGCACATCGTCGTCGTGCCTGCGAATTAATCAGGACATCGGCGGAAGCTCCCGGTCCGGTATGTGTGTTTCTCACTCAAACGATCGGTTTTCAGACTATCGCACCAAACGGGACGACTGAGGTTGACTGAGGGCCAACTAGGCCGTCAGGCGGTCAAGAAGCCCGCATCAGGGCGGTGCGGACAACGGGGGTGAGACCAGAGCGGCGTCGCGGCGGCGCACGGCTCGGCGATTAATCGATTCAGGCGCGGGAAACGCGCGATTGAAACGCGCGTCTGCGCGATCTCGCCGCCGCGAACAAGGTCACGGTTGTTTAACATTTAAGTGTGTGTGTTTGTTACGTTCGTCGCGACAATTAGAATGGGAATGTATGCGGTGTGATTGGCGGGCGATTGACAGAAAAGTCAACAATGTGAGTCACTTCCGTGTATAGTCGATAATCCGCAAACACTTGTCTCGAGAGAGAGAGAGAAAAAGAGAAGGTCGCGTAAATGATATCGTTTGAATCGATATGTAATCGAGGAGGGGAGAAGAAACGCGGCGCGGCGCGCTTTCTCTGAAAACTCGCGCGGTGAAATTCGCGCATGAGTATTTCTAAACACTTTCACTCACTCTTGCTCTCATTATCAAGTGAAATTCTACAATAGATCGCTCGATCATTTTTAGGATATGCGGACGTAAAACCAGAAAAAAGCGTGACTCTCGACGTTGCGGGAATGCGAACAATTTAGGGAGAGAGATTTTTAAGGAAGAGATAAAATGAAGGGAATTGCACGCAATCAAGCTCGATTGTCTCTCCAAATGGATCAGAGCGTGTTAAGGAACATGCAAGTGTGTTTAATAGGAGAAGCGTAACAGAGAGAACACACACTTTGCGTTTTAATCTTAAATTCGTCTTGTTTCGCGAAATAAATTTTATTTATAGGTAACATCATACAGCTTAGCGTTGTGGGCACGCGCGCGCCACGCACACCCGCAGCATCGCCTTGTAAACACATGTGTATCTATCACAGAATAAATATGGTCGGAAGACCCGCGACGAATGCAATTATCCGCGTTTTTTTTTTTTTTTTTTTTTTTTTTTTTTGAACAATCGCTCCGCACGCGGCTACGCACACACGCATACACACACACATATCTCTGCGTGCCAGCACGCACCACACTCTGTGAACGCATCTTCTGTCTGCGAAATTGTTGCACTTTCCCGTATACAATTTTCTAGGGTGGTTTGTTTTTTTTTTTTTTTGTAATTTGCTCCTTTTTTTTAATTCGCAAATCCAAAAATACTTTGGAAAAATAAGAGAGATTGTATTAGGAGTAAGATTTCAATATATAAATCTTCCTTTTTCTCGTCATTTTGCTTTGTTTCATTTGATACTCGCGAATCGCGCGTATATGTTTCGCATCAATTTATTCGCACTGAATAAATTTTAATTGGAACGTATCCCCTGCTGTTCTCAGCCGTCGAGTCGATTTTGCTTGCTCGCAAACGAGGAAGATAATGTATGTATTAGATGTATGTAAAAAAAATACGCACATCGATTCATGTCGCAAAGGTTGCAATAAGTTGTCGTGAGAGTTGTCGGAGTTTACAGAGTTGCGTGTATATGTAACGGAAAGCATTACGAAACACAAGTGTATCACAGTACAAACGGTCAAAGTTGCTGGACTAAGTCGTTTATAAACATCTTTACTGTTTTTTTTTTTTTTTTTTTTTGCGTACGTGGAACACGCTTTACAAGATTACACACTTGTTCGGCATGTCGTGTTGAACGAGCGAAGAGAAAGTTTAAGTCTTTAGTCCGCGGCAATATACTCGGTCATAATAGAAAAGCATCTATGCACGGTAATAAACTTCGAACGCGGAAAAACGTGTCGCGTATATATTCGCGTGCTCGAATGTGTGTGTGTGTGTGTTACATCTGAATCGATAACGATAATCTTAATGTCATTAAAGTACATGTGTAAAACTCACAACCATGTCGCAATGTAATTTATAATATCGAACCCTCGGTTCTAACGCGTGGAAGAGCTCTGGAAAAAATATATCAGGAACTTGAAACGAGTGTGAAGTTTCATGAAGACGACGCGGTTTTTCTCTTTGTAAAATATATATAAGTTTTCTTTCTCTCTTCCTCTCTTGTTCTTTCTTTTTTCTTCCTTGTGCGCTTACACTCTGTTTTGTGTGTATACATATATATATAGTTAAATTATATATAATATATATATATATAAAGTATATGCATCTTTCTCTCGCAAGTATAGCGCGCACGTACAACATAATTCTGGACGTAATGCGGAAAGTTTGTTCCTGACACGAAAGACACACGCGCGCGCGCACACACACATTTCTGTTAATTCTGACAACAAACAACGTGCGTATGTGCGCGATAGCGTGCCACAATCACGCGCAAACATATGTGCGAATACACGTGTCTGTTGTGTTGTAACCTTTTGTCGTGCGCTCCGCCAGATTTTCCACGTACTCTAATTTTGCGAATGTGATTTTTTATTTTACGAACAATCCCATTCTCCACTTTCTTTCTCTTAATCTTTTTGACACAACAGATGTGATATATATGTATACATATATATATATATTCTTTCTCTTTCTCTCTTTCTGTAATATATTTTTAAATTCTTTTAAATAGTTTCTTATATCCTAAATAGGCTTTCTTGTTATATTCATCAAATATACAGTAAACAGGTAAACATATTTTGTGATTTCCTTTTTCCTTATACTCTACGGTAGTATACGCGGCATGCGCAATAAATACTTTCTTCTTCTGTGGTCTTTGATTATAATGTAAATTACGTAAAGCGCGTAAAATTGTGATTTTTTTGATTGTGTCATTGTAGTTTCTGTCTACAACATTTTGATTTGTTTTACATAGACATAACACCGTTGCAGCTCTCTAGCTTCTTTCTATCTCTCACTCTTTTTAACTAGGAAAAGAATTAAAGTCAAAATTCTTCCGCGCGCAATATTTATGAGTCAATCCAAATAAAAATTTATAAGCAAAACCTGAGCCATGATTGTGCCAGCGCGCAAAATTTTTTATTCCACTATACTTTCACTTATTGTGAAAATAATGCGTTTTGAGGAAAAGCTCGTATTATATGTGGTCATGCAATCTCGCGCAAGTTGTTGAGAAAAATATCAAAAAATTGATATCGAAGCGCTTGCTCTTTCTTATCTTTTTTTTTTTTTTTCTACAGTAGAGAACAAAAATGATCTCGATACTTTTTAAGCAAGACAAGTTGCAAAAATCAAACGATGCGATTCCCTATGTATTTCTCACTCTGTCAACATTCAATATTAATAGTTCCTCGTCAAGAGAAAATATAAACATGTAGTGTCTTTCTTGTATGTGCGTGTATAGATACACATACATGCCTCCTCATGAGATATACACACATATATTCTCATTTACAAACCGTTTGCGTGTGTTTCTGTTCTTCAACATTTCTTTGAAAAATATATAATGAGAGTTCTCACCCACCCCCCCTCTCTCTCTCTCTCTCTCTCACATACACACACGCGTTCTATATACGTTAATTTTATCTAATCACAATTATATAACGATTAATCATCACGTTAACACTATATAGTTTTCTTAAAATTCGAGCATTCGAAGGATCTCTCCCGTTAGCCTCTTATACGCACTCTGGAACTTTTCATCAGGACCAAATATATGCAAGAGTCCCGTTCCGTTATTTCTAATAATAATAATATCGGAAGTTCACGCTATCATTGATTGGTACGTGTTAAAATTCTGTGTCTGTCTAACAATATGTGCGTCGCAAAAAGTATTTTAATCGTCCTCGCTTGTGAATTCCAAGCTCACTGTTGCACACGACTATATAGATTCGAAAAACTTGTAATTTTAATTTCATATTGTTGAATATGAAAATTTCAATACATATCCAATAAATTTGGATACGATAAACACTCAATAATCTATGTATATATATTTATATATATTTATATATTCGACTAAATGGCGGGAAGAACGATTACACGTAATCTATTGCCGATATTTTGGATTTCTCGCTTGTAAGCCCGAATCCTATATTGCATTGATTTCACGTATTGCGAGCATAAATGTTTAATTTTCCAGATCGTGCGCATTTTTCTAATCGTTTTTTTTTGTTTTATATGTAAATAATGGTGTTCTATTTTTCATGTAAATTTGTGCAAATATTTTTATGTAACTATATAAATTTAATATCGAGTCAAGTCTCTTTTGTTTTAGCTGAGAGAGAGTCGTCGCGACAATAAAATGTTTCCGTGTTAATTAAATGCAGTTTTTTTTATCGCTATGCACTGGTGGCGCACAATAGGACGCTGCAACAGGGTTTGTAATTTTTTTCTTTTAATTACTTCGCATATCTTCTCTTACGTTGGATATATTTATTCGAAAAAGAACAAAAAATATTTGTTTCATGATTAGATATAATCTTGTGGAAACTCTTTCAATCTCCCGTTCGATCGTTTCTCTCGAACATGTTTCTCTTGAGACGCGTTGCATCAAAAGACGAGATACCGATAAGTTTCAATGTCAGATTCGGATTTCTGTTTCTTTTTGTTTTTTTTTTTTTGTCTTACACGTGTACATACTTTACATGTCGTTCGATCTGTCTTCGAGCGAATGAATTTATCGACTTGCAAATTATTATTTCCTGTTTCTCTCTGAGCGAGCTCAACTCTCTCGTGCCTGTACTTTCATTTTTATTCGGCAAACTTACTCGATTGTAAACTAAAGATTTACCCCGTGCCGCTTTGTTAAATAGCTTAGATTCCGGACTTCGTGCTGGCCACGACGAGATTCTCGGCGGACGTCGCGATCGCGTCGACGATTTGCAGCGACGACGACGTCGTCGAGTTGTCGACGACGCAGTACGGCATAACTCTGCCGTGGAAACAGGTGCCGGATGAGCTGCTGTTGAGTACGAGCAGCAAAAGGCCCGAGATTGCGGCCAGTATGCCGCTGGTCATCAGACCGAGGGCCGGAAGCTTCTTGGACGAGAAAATGGGTCCTTCCTCGAGCTTGAGGTAGCAGAGACCGGGCAGAACGTAGGCAAGCGGTACCGCGGCAAGGATACCGTTCAACTCGAGGACGATGCCCAGACAGTCCGTTAGCATGGAAATCAGATATGCCACGGACACTATCGTCAAGGTAATTATCAGGTACTTGCGGTCCGAATTAGGCACGTAGGCCTCGTGCGCTCCTACCTCGTGTGTACCGTTGATCGCCGTCAGAAGCACCTGAAGCGATGAAACGCAATAATTTGTTACTCCGACAAATATTTTTACTTAATTAATTAATTTGACAGGATTGTAATTTTATTACAATTGTTCAAAAATACTTTTTGCCGCCGTATATAAACGGATCCGTATGATGTAACTCGCACGGACACGCGCGAGAAGGGAGAGAAAGTTTACCTCACGCGTAACGAAGCATTCGATCGGAAAAGTGAGAAGGATCGTGCCGCTGAACATGACTCTGGCGAAGTTCATGAGATCGTCGTCCCAGCAGTAATTCTCCATGAGATCGCCCTGAACGTACGACGTGAAGGTTGCGTAGCCGGCGATTCCAAAGGCAGCGGCGATAATGAAGGACGTGAAGAGAGACCAGTGCGTAACCACGTCCCATTTCTGCTGCGTCGCTCTCTCGATCGAGCCGTAAATCAGGAAGGTGTTGTGATGGCACATGAAGGCGAACGCCATGATACCGATGGACGGAACGACCCCCGGTAAATTGGCGAATCTCCAGCTGTCGGTGCGATCTGGACTGCAATTAATTACATCCCTGTGATCACGCGCGACAGTTTTCATAAAAGCGGAAGTGAAACAATCTTCTTTGCGAGTCTCCGGCGAGTAAAAAAAAAATAAAAAGTGTTTATTTTTTTTTTTTTCTGCTTACACCAGAGCGGACATGGTGTCCATCCGTATAAAGATTGCGAGGAGAATGAATCCGACGCAGACCAGCGAGAGAAATGAGATCTTCGCTAATCGGGCGACATTTCTGTACAAACATAGCGGAATGGTGACGCCGATGGTGGCCAGAAGGATGACAACTTGCCGGTGAGCGAATATATTTGTCTCCTGCATTCCCGTGACTCTTATCAGGACTTTCGTTACCGTGTCGCCCACGACCACGTTGTACGATACCATCGCTGCAAACGTAAAAAAGCATTTTATGTGTCGATAAAACACGAATGCTCGTTTCGTCGATGTGTTTACGAGCGGTGACATTTTCTATTTCTGGATTATTTTCTCAGGTAAAGCGGAAAACAATAATAAGAATAACACAAAATAACACAAAACTCGTGTGCAAATGGAGAAAAATAGAAGAGAAATGAAATGTATTGACGCGCGCAACATAAAATGTATTGAACGAGAAAGAAAAACACTTTGACGAAAGAAAACAAAATGTAAACAAAGAGAAATATAATAATACAAAAGAAAAGTGCACGCGCAAAACAAAATATCTACGTGTTAAAAAATATTATTATAGAATTAATGAGGAATAATATAAATTCCAGCGAGCGGAGAAAATCATCGTTTACACAATGCAAATTCGACGTACCTATGAACGGATAGATGAATTGCAACGCGGTGAGGATGTAGAATCCGGCGCGGCCGAAACTCGCTCGCATCAGGCCCTGATAGCTCATCTCGCCGCAGATATGCCCGCTTCGCACCATGAGAATCAATGAGTAGTCAGTTAACGTGGCCACCAGGATCAATAAGGCGATACCGAGACCGAAGCCAGCTTGGTGCAACGCGTACGGTATTCCTGAAAAAAAAAAAAAAAATCATCACATCCGCAAGCTGTGGCAACGTTTCGTCGGAACAAATAATTGCGGAGTTTCGTTCGTACGTCCAAATTAATGGGATCGTCCTTTTACACGACAATTACGAAATGTGTCGGACTGAATCGTAAACAATTGACATTTATCTCGTTACATTATTCATTTTACAATAAGTAAAATGAATAATTCGCGCGATATGCCATCACCGACGACAATATAACAATAATTAGTAATGCGATAATAATTAATAACGTCGAATACGCGAACGTACAACAAAATAGCAGTATCGAAATTTGTTCGCGAAAATAGAAATTGGCTTTATATTCTCTACGAGAAAAAAAAAAACCTGCGTAATAGAAATTGACTTTATTTTCTCTGTGAGAAAAACGAAACCGGACGTGGAAAATTATTTGTGACGTGTAATATATATTTTTTCCAGACAAGAAAAATGGCAAGATACATGATATATTTCACATTTTACCGATAACGCCGCTGCCGATGATGGAGTTAATGAAGTTGAAACTCGCGAGCGGCAGACTGCTGAATTTACCGGTCTCCTCCTCCTCCTCCTCCTCATCCTGTAATGCGCATCGATATATCACCGTAGATGTTTACAAGAAAATACGTGCGAGAGATAGAAAGAGAGAGAAGCAACATAATTAACTTTACGACGTAATTTTAATTAGCGTTACGTCACGCGGTTAGCCGCGTGAATCCGATACACATACTTTGCACATTTTGTTTCCTTATAAATATTAACTTGGCGATAAAATAACCGGGGCGCGAAAAAGCGTCGTTTCAAGGCGTCGGTGCGGCAAAATCCCGCACAAGCAATGCATAAATCAACTGTCAAGCAACGTATCAACAATTCTGCCATTCGGTGGCCGCCAACGGAATAATTTCAAGCGATATTACAGCGCGCGTACATGTATGTACATTCATGCGGGGGCGATAAAAGCGCAAACTCGTTTGCGTGTTGCAAGTTGAACGATAGCGCACGTGCAACGACTTTGAGCGGATGGTTTGTTGTCCGCGAATAAATAAACAGACTATTCATGCAAATTGACGAATATATCGCAAGTGCATCGACTCTCTCGTCAAGGCTGTGGGAACAAGCCCCGTTTAATCGGGGACGTCAATAGGCCAATTAGGCGAGAACCCTGGAAGTTTCTGTTTATCGCCAAGATATTACGCGCGCGCGAAGCCTTAGCACCGGCGATCAAGCGCGAAACTTTGGAAATTAGAGCGAGGAATCGGCAGGGTCGTGATTTATGCGTGACGAGTCGTCGCTAATAAGATAAAGAAAAACGAAAAATTGGAAACACAGGCTGCGTGACACGAGCTGTCATTCTCACCCTGACTAGTTGTTGCATGTCATCGTAGGATTCTTCCCATCCGACGCTGACAACCTGTTCGAAGTTTCGAAACACAATGTGATTTAATTAAAGCGATAATTGCGCGCGCGCGCGCGCGCAGTATTTAATTACAATGTATATCTACATTATTTATGTCGCATATTATTTATGATCTTTACATATTTTTGTTATATAATTTATTTTTTTATTTGGCACACGCGTCAAAACGCGGTAAATTAAAAAGACGCGCCATTCCTCATCCATCACTCCGACGCGGTTCCTTTGTTTGCGGCACGCAATATAGAACGATCGCGCGATTTTGACAACGGTGTTGTTTTCAAAAATGGATAAAAAAAAAAAAAAAAAAAAAACGTTACACAGCGCGTTTCCACGAGAAGAAAAATCGTCGAAAAATCCGTGTCGGAGAAATCTGAGCGGGTTGAAACAAACACGTGTTTGAACGAAAAATGCCAATTAACAGGTAATTTCTGAATTGGAGCAGAATTGTAAGCGTTACGTTCTCACACAACTTCAATTAAAATACTAATCTCTCTCTCTCTCTCGAAAATGTCACTCTTTCGTAATTGCGAAGCTTTTGCGCGCGCGAGATTATACACACGGCGAGAAACGTGCGAATTGTGAAACAATAAAGATTAAGACCGCGTTCTGTACGCGCGCGCGCGCGCGCTCGAGCGAAGATTAAGCGAAGAAGAAGAAGAACGCGATAGAGTTGTTTGCCAATGAAATTAACCAAGTGGCGAAAGTATATACGGCGTAAACTTTCGCCGTTTCGTTCTCCATCGAAGAACCGGATGCAACCAACGCGCCAGATTCTCTGACGCTGACCGTTTCGCCAAACATGTAATTGACAGTTAACGGACAGAATTGCTCTCGGACGGCAATAAGTTATCCGTTGAGAGAGTGGAAAGCACGAACTGATCTCCGTTTAGAAAAAAAAAAAAAAAAAAAATAGATCTAAGTCGCGAAAGATCTATTTGCAAACTGTGACAACACACCGCGATCACTCGCGTAAAGCGCGAAATTTTCTTACTATTCGTCGAATGTACTCACAGTTTTCAGAACGCCGACAAATCGTTCTCGTTACGGTGTGCGATTCGCCGAATGAATACTGGTTTGTCGCGCGATTGTTAAGCGGAAAGAAACCGGAAGTCAGCGGAAAGAGAAAATCGGCACGAACCACATCCGCCTTCGTGCAACGATATAAGTACAGCAGATATACATATGTATATGTACGCCGTTTTCATCGGTTTTGCTCTCACCTCTCCGACGTTCTTCTTCATCATCTCCAGGATGTATCTCTTCTCGTCGTCGTCGGCATCGTTCGATCCTGATCCTCTCGGAACGGTCATTCTCGTTGCGCGTCTTCTCTCGAGCTCCTCTTCGCGGAGAAGATGGTCTAACTAACGGGGGGAAATGATGATGTGAAAAAAACGTGCGAAACTTAAAGGGAGGGAACGAGGCTCGCAGGCTGGTCCGTAGACGTCTGAAATTCCGGTCTGTCTTTCGCCCCTTTCTCAGCCTCTCGCGCCTCGTCCTTCCCCTCGTTGTTCCTCGTCGCTCCGTCTCTTTCCCTCTCTCGCGGGGATGTGCTCTCCTTTATTCTCTCTCTCCCCCTTCAGTCTCTCCTCCCCCGTTCAAGTACGCTCACGCACGCGCGCAAATATATATTTTCGCGTTTCTCCAATTTTTCTCTTCCCTCTTTCCGTTCCTCGTTCTCCCCTCGCGAGCCCCAGTCACGTATCATCTTTCCATCATCTTTCCGAATTTTCACGCCCCTTTCATTTTCCCTCGGTATCTCGAATTGCCAATTTCTCTCTCTCTCTCTCTCGCTCGTTTTTCTTGTCCCCAGTCAATGCACACCCACACGTATTTGCGCACCCTTCCTATCCCTCCAACCCTCCTCATATTCACACCCTTCATCTCTTCCTGCCACCCCTCTTCTCATTCATATCTCGTTTCTTCCCACTCTCGGCATCCTCCCTCCTTCTCTCCCTCTCAGCGAGCAACCGGTCGCGTCCTATTTCCTTTCTATTTCTCGTGCTTTCGCATCATGGAAATGTCGAAGCGCGTACGAAGCGCGGGAGTTTATTGATTTCGCGCTGGCGTATATCTTCACCGCCGCCTTCATTTGTTCATCACATCCCGACGACTCAGTTTATGCGCGCAGTTTGTTGCGTGACATGTGCACACATCGCGGCGCTCGACGCGACGAATGCGTTGTTGCAACGAGCACGCAGATTTTTTATGTTCGCGACATTTAACGCACGATCTTTGCGCCGACGTACTTTATCTCTCTGTCTCGCTCGCAAGAATTTAATTACGAAAAAATGAATTCGACGCTCGGGCGCGTCTGTAAAGAATGAGATCGGAGAGACTGGACTTTCATTCCCCCCCCCCCC
>QVNV01021969.1:10000-28328 GCA_014825455.1 Pseudomyrmex pallidus | reverse complement strand
AAAACATATGTTACAACAAATGTTTGTTAAATTGTATTTAAAATAGCTGAGAAAGCTAAATAAAGATCAATCAATCAAATCTCTCTCTCGTTCTCTGACAAGTTTTATGACAAATGATTTCCCCGCGATGGTCGATTTATTTCCGCCCGTCGATTACATTCCCTTCCATCGAAATTGACTTCGTCGTAATTCCAACGTCGACACTTTCGCGAAAAAAACCCCCGTTTTCTTTTCGCTCGTAATCATTTTCTTGACACGACGCGTCTGCCATTAGTTCACCTTCTTCCACTTCTTTGCGGACGCATCACCCCTCAGCATCGTTCCTTTGACGGCGCGGAGCAACGACAGCAGCAGCTTGATCAACCGGAAGAGGATGTAGATGAACGCCGCGAAGAGGATAATCAAAACGAGCCCGACGTCGATGAGATAACGCTGGTACCAGAACAGAGTCCCGCGCTCGCTGTGCAAGTAAGGGTTGCCATTGCCACGGGCAACATATTCCGTCCACCACACCGCCGTCTCCAACGGGGTGGCAGGTCGATCACGGTAAGCCCTCGAAACCCTCTTGGCGTTCTCGCGGTAGCTGAAAGCAGAAGAAGATGGAGCTTGAAATTTGCGTGACATCCCTTAATTTTTCATTATTTTTTTAAGATAGAAAAACCATCGCTTTTATCATTTTTTTTTTTTCGCTTTTTTTTTTTTTTTTTTTTTAGAAAAAAAATGTGCTAAGCAAGTGCTCTGCGAAAGAGCATTGAATTTTTCATCGAAAGCGAAGATCCATTTTCATCCGCGTTTAATTCACGAAGTCTCGACGGCACCGCGCAGCGTGCGGTCGAAAACACTGCCGATTGATCGATGGAAGCGGATTGCTCGTTGCAATTGAGATTGACGGTTTCGGGACATCCCGTAGGCGCGTGTTTGGCGAAGTGCGTATTGCGTCCGGCCGAGTAAACACGCGTGCGTAATCGCCGCGAGATGCGCCGCGATTGCCGACGGGAGGGAAGCGCGCAAAAAAAGTTCGCGAGGTATAACAAGAATAAAGGGACAACAGAAGAACGATATGCGCGGAACAAGAGGGGGAGTGGTAGCGCGGAGAGAGAGAGAACGGAAGCGGAAGGAGGAAGGGGAAACGAAATTGTGCCCGCGCACAACCACCCTCGGCGTAGCCCCAGCACACAATTTACCGATCGGTACTCTCCATTATTCGTGTTTACAGCTGCAGCCCGCGAATCAACCTGATGCACCGCCGCGCCTCGTCTACACCCTCCACGCGCATCCTACCTCCCTCCCTCCCGCTGTTCCTCTCGCAGCATTCCGCCACACAGCGCTTCTGACCCTTCTGTCGCCCGCGACCCGCTCACGTTCCCCGTTATTTGCCTCGGTCAAATTCAGTTGCTGTCCCCACGGTGGTTTTGAATTAACCATCAATTTTGAACGCGCCCGACATCCCTTCCGTCCAGGGCCGCATCTGTCAGCGGTTGTCCGCGACGCACCGGGAGCATCCGCAGGTGCAGATACCGCGTGACGCAGTAAAAGAAGAATAAAAGAGAAGAACGTGAGAGGAAAGAGAAGAATATTTATTTCTCGAATTTCCTTCCCACACCCTTTTTCCCACCCCCATCCCTCAACGAAAGCACGAGCTCGCGCAACCGTGTCAATCCTCCGAAAGTCGCAGCGTGTGCAGCGCGGACGAATTTTTTTTTCTCCGCCACGCATTGAGTTAACGAGCGAAAGAATGCTCTTTTTCCCGGGGTCAAAAGAAGGTAGGGATGGGGACAGCGCGGCGGCGGTAGCGCGTAGGGAGCATCGCGCGAAATTTAACATCGCATAAAACGTACATTTTCTGGCTGCGCCCTCCCGCCCCCGAGGGAGCATTTTCGCTCGACGCGCCGCGCTTCTTTTTGTATTTACAAATTACAATCCGCGAGTGCGGTCGCCGCGACGTTTTTTTTTTTTTTTTTTTTTTTTTCGTGTCACGCTTTTTGTGATTTTGCAGCAGCAGATGCGTTTACACGACCTGCGTCTGCAAATCGCGCTGACAATATTTTGTTTGTGACCAAGTTTCTTTATTTCTAAAAATTTTTTATGAAAACCTTGAAAAAAAAATCTAAAGAATTAATATGTGAAAATATGATGACGAAGGTGGAGTTTTTTTGTACTCTGATGCTCGCACAAGTCTCGTCTTGTAATGAAAGTTAAATCAACTGACCAGAAAAAATCGCTTCATGATGATTCCATACGCATGATACACAAATAAAGAAAATCGTATTAATTAGCAGCGTTGTGCGAGCGATCGGAATGTTAATAGCATCGAAACGATACGATCGAATGCGAAGAAGATGGGAGAAGGAATGGAGACTTACGCCATCGCGCAGTTAATACGGTCCTTATCTTAAAACGAGGATCAAATTACGGCGATCCGAAGAGCCATTACAATCGGGACATGCCGTAATGGTCGATAGATGGTGGAAAACGACGGCGTTATCTTCGACCTGATTAGAAGGAAATAGAAGATATGATTCAAGGAAATGTACATGGCGCATCTTCTTTGCGGCTAATTGTGAGAAGTAGGAGTATTGCAATTCGTTGCGATATCAAAAAAACAAAAAGAAAAAAAAATTATTGAATCACCAAATTTGGGAGAAGATTTTATTTGAAGGAAAAAAGTGCGGCGTGTCGGAAGCACACCCTGTGACGAGACTTTGCAGACATAATTCGAGAATAGGGGGATGGTCAGATATACGCCGGTCGTAATTGCCGGGAAGCAGTTTTTCGCGACAGATCTACCGAACGGACCCGGTAGCGGAGGCTCCGGTTATCGGAAACCGAGCGAATTATTTAGTCAGGAAAGTCCTGGAGCGCAGATGTCGCGAAGTTACGCCATCTCTCCCACCGTCGCGTCTCCCCGTCGTATCCAGAGGCCGACTCGTATCTCCGGGGGATCATAATTCCCACGATATCTTTCCCGGATCGTCGTCCTCGTCTGCGACGCGTTGCCGCGAACTTACTTTCCGACTTGTAACGTTATCACACGGAGAAGACCCTCAATTTTAGCGCTCGCTTGTTCGCCATCGTCACGCTCACGTGCAGTTCCGCATATGTGTGTGTGTATGTGCCAGAAAGTCATTTAAAACTGACTTAAATTACATTTCGGAATCGACTTCGGTTCGATTGAGCGTTGAATGTTTGAGTATTTTTCAAAAAAAAGAGAAACTGCACTCAAGACTTTTTGTATCAATTCTTAAATAAATATATCGTAAATGTTTAGTGTGACGGAGAGCGAGCGAATAGCCTTTTTAATTTTGCAACGTTGTTATCCGACGAGGTCGACTTTTAGTTTCAAGTGTAGTTCCCTATGTACGTGTATACTTTGGCTCGCGAGCTACAAATTTCGATCATGAATACGAACGTTACACTTTTACGCGGAGCAAAAGTGTGTTAACTTTTATCGGTGTCAGCTGTAGACCGCGTGTGACAAATTCGTCACTTTGCATCGGACGCGTAACTCTCGTCGTTGTTACGGCGGGCGAAGTTTCTCCACCGCGCTGAAAATAGTTTTTCCTACAACTCCGAATTGACGTAATAGAAACTTCGGAACACTGCAAAGTCTCATAAGTCTCGCATTTTCATACTTTGCGCGCGCGCGAGGCTGACGGCGCGCGTGTTACAACTTACTTCTCGGCACGGCAATGCATTATGCTTTACTAGCGCGACCAATCTTGTTCGCGTCGCATCCACTTTCCCCTCTTTCGAGAGCAAAGAGATTTATTCTCTCGCAAATATATTAAGTATAAACTACGTGTTGGGAGGAAAATGACTTTTGTATTGTACGCGAACGCAATGCGTCAAACGCGCTCGTACAAACAACGACAAGATTTTTCTTCTTGTTTTTCGCGAAATTCGGCTGTTGGGTCCGAATTCGACCGAAACACTTTTTTTAAATTAAAGATTTCTATTTTTTTATCGTTTCAAACATTTAACTCGATAATGTCATAAGTGTATTGACAATAAGTTTAACGTGAACGTGTCAAGTACATCCGATTCTAAATCAGAATTAGAAATATCATTTTTCTCAGTTCTGCCTTTAGTTGTCTATGGATTTGTGCAATTCCTCGGTGTGACATTTTGCGTAAGTCGCGCATCACGGGGTTAATGACCGGAGTATGACGAATTATAATTGTAACGCGCCCAGGTTCTCTTCCTCTTCCAAAAAAGTGAGTTATACGAGTGGGCCTCTATAGCCTCTACAGCGAATACGCGCGTTAATTATATTTATCACTCGCAGGTCGCGCGGAGAGTTGACGCGGAATTCCGCGCGGCGCATTAAATAACAGTCGTAACGGTGCCAAACGTCAGATGTGCTTCCGGCCGATAACAATTTCGGCGCGCGCAGTATCGGTTCCGACGGATCGTATTACGAAATTACTTTTCGGCGTGTACACGACGGCATTATTACAATGCCATCGCGGCCGGCGAATGACATCGTTCATTTCTCGCAATCAGAGTGCGCGAACCAAACAGCTGTTGGCGAAAATGGGAAAAACTGGCCGACCGGATGATCGATTCCTGATTTTCGTCGGAAATAACGTTCCCGTGATGCGACAAGTTTAATTCGGTATTATCTACTCTAAAAAAAAAGAAAATGGTGTTGCCCTTAATCTCATTTTGCTTGTCATTTTTCTGTCTTGACGCTTTCAGGCAAAGGAGTTCATTACTTTTAAGTAAAAGAGAAAAGAGAAAAGAGAGAAAGAGTAGAGAATGTTTTTTACGACGGTGTGACAAAAATTGACTTTCAAATAATTTCAAAATTTACGTGACGGAATTTATTTCGAGCAAATACATCGCGCGTGTTCGAGCGTCGTCGAGCCGCGTGATTTAAATTTTCTGTTGTTCTAAATATTGGCGCAGCGATAATTGCGAAAATAAAAATTATTCACTAGAGCGAAAATGGAAAACAAATGATGAGCAAGTCATCCGTGATAGAGCTCAATTTCTATTCTTTAAACAAACGGCACTATTAAATTTATCGTGCGAGAATTAAACGTATATGAATTTTCTTTTTCGCATGTAACCTGTACGAAGTGTTTCAAAAAGCTTTTAGCATTAACTTTTTAATGACGAAATTTGGCAAATTTAAGTTTAATTTTAACCTCGCTGTTCGCGACTTTTGCGGTAATAATTATCCAAAAAATACTTTGCAAATTAGATTACTGACCGCGTTTGAGAATAAAATAGGAATAAATTAAGAAAAAAGTATCCTCTTTCTTCATGTATATATTTCTCTTAGAAAATAATTTTATTCCACGTTGTTTCTCCTTTATCGTGAGTGAAAATAACGTAAAATCGTTTTTTTTTCTTTACAATAGGGTTAACAGATTATTTTTGTTCAGATATTTGGCGGGGGCATTCATTCGCCTATCGATATTGTTCGTAAATCGCACTATACTCTCGGTGTATACTCTCGTGAAATACTCACGAAATTTCGCGCGTGTATCACCGACGGCAGTGCATCGAGCTAATTGGAAGGCCAAAAATAGAAAAGACCAACGCCGGATATGTTGCGCTTGCAGCTGACGCAAACAACGCTCAAATCCGCGATTACAATATTGCGATAACAGCGCGCAGCGATCCTCGTTTGACGTAAGCTCGCATTAATTTCCGTATATGCGCATGTATTTTGTGCATTCGTGACACGGAAACGTCTTCAATACAAGCTGATATTGCAGTGCCGAAATAATATAATGAAAAACTAGTAAATTCATTTCACAAACACTTTGATAAATTCCGAAGCATATCTCTGCATAGTTTTTTTTTATCTATATAATAAAAATGATGAAAATATAGATATTTTTATTTTTACAACTTTGTATTTTTATACAATACAATATACGGCTGATTTTTGTAAGTTTGTTTTAATTGCAGTATATTATGATTGTTCTATTATAAGCAAATACCTACATTACGTGTGTATTTTTATTTACATATCGTAAATTCAGAATTACATGTACCGATCGAATAACCTTTATTTAGTTTTTTTTTTGTTTTTTTGTTTTTAACGAAAACACTGCACGCCAGATTAACCAATCGTTTAACACGTTGAAGAAAAAAACATTTCCATGACAAACAATATTGGTCCACCTTTTCGCTAGTTTTATGTTGCGAAACAATTAAAAACGGGCGTGGTGACGTCGGTCGTGTTGTTAACAACAAATATTTACGATATTTATTCGCGTTTGTTTTACGCCAATTCACGTAAATTTCTCGCGACAGTTACCTGCCAATTTATATCGATTGAACCGTGTTACGCAAGAGTGACATTTCCGGCAAACTGAACAAAATATCATGTAATATACAGGAAATTTGTATTTGTTTCGATATTTATGAGATTTGCCTGTGTTATATATAATAATTTATTACGGGGCTCTCGATAAGCAGTTCCACATGCTCTCAAATCATTTCCTTTTCGAAAGCGTGATTTATTTGTTCAACGAGAATTATTTTCCTTAAAACGGCGAAAATCGGCTTTGTCACTCTTTCGAAAAATGAAAGAGAATTTGCGATGGCGCCGCGCAAAATTCGGTGTGACGGACAGTTCTCATTTACAATGTGTGAAAAAACGTTCGCCGGTCAGGGAACTATTCCAGTAGAAACTGGCCAGTTTCTAACCAGCGACCAGGTTTTTTCCGAATACATTTCTACCAGGTTTAGTAACGTGACTGAACTGAGAGTAGAGTTCAACGAATTTCACTGTGTGAATTTTAATCTCGAGGAAACATTGCGGATATCGTGTTGAATATTCCGCAACCCCGACGGAAGGAGAAACCGAGAGATCGTGTTCGAGATTAATGAGATGCGGCAACGTAAGATAAAACGAGGGGAGGAGGGGGGAATACATATATACATATAGTCGCCAAAAAGTGTCGACCGACGGGGTTAAGGAGCCGCGACGGATTTACGAACGTTGCGTCCTCCTCAGGTTCTCTTCGAGGAGGGCGTGTGGATTCTCCATGGCGTCCTCGGAGTGAGTGCCCCGCGGGATCTTAGATTCTTCGTGAATAAGATGAGGATCTTTCCTCGCGAGAAAGCGCATTTTTTGCGTCACGAAACGATTTATGTCCGAGAAAAACTGAGATAACGACGGAAAAACGAGCAAGAGTCGTAAATCATTAAATTTTCACCAAATATTAACTCTTCGTGCGGCTAAGTCGGAAGTTACTTTTCTTATCTGATGTTTTAAATGTTCTGTTCTATTATTAAGTCAAAGTCTATCGGCATCGCACTTTTCTTTTGAATTTTTTTAGCAGATTCCGAATTACAGAAAGTTATTACTTTTGCTTTCATAAATTTCTAATTTTTTTTAAGTTTCTACTTTTGTCGCAGAATCTTCAGACGTTTTCATACTTTTTTAAATTAGCTTATACAGAGTAGACGGCTCGGTAACGAGCGTATACACACATTTGCCTCCATGTACTACACTTTATACGGACCGCACGGAGGCAGGAGTAGCCGTCCGGGCCGGTTTTCCGATCCAATTAGATTTTTAATAAAAGTTTACCCGTCCCGTCGCAAGTCACGTATCGCCCCCGTCCGTCCCGACGGACTGCGGGAAAAGATTAACTGGTTCCCGAAGTAACCAACCTTTTGACATCGCTCGAATGTCTTTTCCCATCGGATTAACCGGGTTAAAAGCCTCTTTCTCTTTTCCCACGGCTCAGACTGCACCGGCGCGAAGCTGTCCCGCCACACTCGATATTATCGCACAATAATTTTGTCGCTAACAGTGCTCGGCCAATAACATCTCTCTCCGATATACGGGGTGTGTGTAAATGGAACTGATCATTTTTTAAATTGCTTTTAACGCCCCGATTTGTTTTCAAGATTCTTACATCACCGGGGCACGTTAACGAGACATGTGTGCATATAGTTAAGCGCAGCCGATGATCGCGCAAAATAATCACGCAAAGTAATCACGCAAAACTCTTATCGAATATATCGGAATTATCGACACCGATAGAATTATTGTATCTCGAGCCATTTAATTTGATAATTATGCGCAGCGCGGAGTATCTCGATTAATTAGCGTTCAATCATAATTACCGGTGACTGCACGGTGAGTCGCCAACGAACCGGCAACGATACGATTTCGTTCGGTCGCCGGTGATCTCTCCGCGCATTGTTGTTAGTATTTATCAAAATTGCGGTAACACCGAGCTAAATCAGGTCCTATCAAATAATGAAGCAATTACCGGCGGATCGTCATTAAATTCGGTTGGAATAATTTCAGTTGCGAATGTGTGTCTCAATTCGAAAGATTAACGACGAAAACACAGAAAGTGAACATCAGACACAGTCGGGAATTTGTCAGATGAATAAAAGAATACACACATTGTGTGTTCTACTTCGCTTCACCGGCAAACTAACTAACAATCTGGAAAGTCGCCCTTCTGGCTCCGCGTCCATTGCGCGTCCGCCATCCTCTTTTCCTACTCTTCTTTCTTTTCAACCGCCCGCAGCTTGGCGGCCGCCGTGTGCATAGGCGCTGCCAATGGCGCGGCAATCTTTATCGGCGATTCGTTCGCCGGAAACAGCCGGTGTGTGGTGCTCTTCTCCAAATAAGTATTTCCACTCGGAGGGACTGGGCGGGACACTTGGCAAACGTTGCCGATGCATAAAGATCGAGCGCCGCGCCGATTCCACTTTAAATTATCACGTACCAAGACTCGCGGGGACACTAGATCTACGTGTACGCCGATCGGGCGTGCACATTGGGTGTCTCCGGGATTGTTTTACTCCCGGTTGAGTTTAGTAAAATAGAAACAAATGCCTTAAAAAAAAAGTAAGCTAAGATACATAACTGTAACAAATATTGGCGTTATTGCTTCGTTTCAAAGAGGCGGTAAGAAAATCGCATTCTTGAAACAATAAGTTTTGGTTTTTTTTTTTTTTTTTTTTTTTTTTTGTATTTTAAAATTAATCCAACACATTTAATGTTTCTGCTCGACTTCGAGATCGCGGACACCCGGTACAGACGCGCGCGCGTATATATAAAACCGATCTCGTTCTCCCGGGAGGCTTCTCCTTCTCGTGTGGGGTGCTAGACGGCGCGGTCGGGAAAATCCAATCGCTTCCCGGCGATATACGTCTTTGTAACTCGATAAGTCGCCCGGGTAATGCGACCGAGTGGATGGGATGGGAAAAATTTCGTCGCGGGGCGACGCGCGGCGGTCCTCGAAAAACGCGCGCGCGCGCGTCGTGTTATGTGGAACGAGATCAGAAAATCCGAAAATATATATCTCATATCGTTTCTCAGACTTTCGGTCCGCGCGTCGTCCCCGGCGTGACGACGAAATCGCTCCGGCGTCGTTTCGAGGGAAAGGGAAATTTCGTCTCGAAGAGAAATCAGCGAAGGGATTCCGCATATATTTCTCAAATAAGCAGAGAGTCGATATTTTTAGTCTGATACGTTTTAATTCCTAATAAAATATTGCGAAATGTGAGGGGGGGGGGAGATTTTTACGACAATTTTGTGCGCACGTGTACGCTATCGCATCTCTCCGTTCGCAATCTTCCTACATCTCATATTCGTCTCCTCGATAATCGCGCAGACGTACGCCATTTCGATGCCGAGCCAGATAACGTGCGCGGTTTCGCTCTCTCGCACGTAATCGAACGGATAAATCCGCAAGTAAAACGAACCTAATCTCTCGCTGCTCGCAGTTCCCTTCGCACGACGCGCATACGCCCGATGTAATAATCCGGACGTGAATCTCTATGCGGAAACTAACGACACTTAAGCCGCAGCTGCGGAAGTATAATCCCGCTACGTCTATCAAGAGAAATAATTAAAATTATAGATTATAATTAGAGAATAGCGCGCACGAGCGCGTAAGAAAAATAAATTTATTGAAATTTTTTTCAACAAATGATGATGGAAAAGATGTATTAAATATATTTATTGAAATTTACATTGAATAGAATAAAATAAGATTTTCTTCTGCTCCTTTATCTGTTTCGAATAGTCGGCATTCGCTTCTGCCAGTGTGATTCGCGGATCAAACGCAAATTCGCGCAATCTTTTATCAAAGACGCGCGACGAGAAGCCGAAAGATGAAGAACGCGAGAGTCTCGATACAGAGAGCGGAAATGAATATGCCTTTGGCGGATAAAATCCGCGCAATCTTTTGGCAGAGACGAGGAAAAAAAAAGAGGAAGAGGAGGAAGAGGGAGAGAGAAAGTAGAGAGCAAGAGAAGAGAATGAATATTCTTCCGAAGATAAAACCCGGAGGCGATCTTCTCGCCGAAATAAAGGAAGAAAGCGCGGCACTCGCACAAAGGAGAAATGAATGCTCTTTGAAGCCGCTCGTGCGAATGCGGCGGGAACGTATTCGAGAGCAGATCGAATCGCGCAGAACGTGTTCGATGTAACCGCCGCAAGTGATTTTATTGCTCAGATCTAACGAAAGCGCGAGGGGAATTCGGCCTCTGAAATTCGCGCGAAAGAGATTCCCGCTAATTAATTTTCTCGAAAAGATCTCGACTGAGCGTCGCGCATTTATCCGTCTTTATTGTCCCCGAAGTGAATTTCCTCCAATTTTAAACCGACGGATCCCACACGAGTGCGTAATAAATAACGCTATTGTCGTAAGCGATTATCATACTATTTTGTATTGCGTTATGAGAAAAAAAAAGAAACGCCGGACATTAATTTCCTGAATTTTACGCTAGCGCGCATGATTAAGATGCATATTCCGAGCGCGACGTGTTTTAATGACCGAGAGCCCGTAAATCAGTCAATCCACCGTTGGATGTAACTCACGGCAAACACGCTCGTCCGACATAAAATTACCAGTACAATCCTGGCTACAGAGAGGGACAGAGGAGAAAGAGAGATGTGGTACTGGCGTGCAGCTTGTTCGATATCAGCTTTCGGCACGGTAATAACGGGGGAGGGTTACCGAATTACCGTCGTAACGGCATATGGAATTTCGTCAGGATCGCGCGAAATCATTTCGATCAGGCAATTACGCCGCACCATGTCCGCTAAACAACCGCGGCTGCGCTATTATTTGCGAGGGCACGCGTTCTCCTCCCTGCGCTCAATCGCATCCCGCAAACTTTGCGACGCATCTCTCTCGTCAACGCGAACTCCGGCGTGACTATACCTCGGCAAATTTGCGCGACTGCGATTATTACGTCATCCGCCGAAAATCCGGATGAAAGATCAATCAGATTCGCTCTTCTGGAGATTCTTTTTTTTTTCTTTTTTTTTCAAAACTTCAATTTAGCGATTTTGTGCAATATCGAAACGTGAAAATTGATTTGCTCATGATAAAAGAAAAAGCGCGATAAAAAAAAACACAAAAACAGTCGACAGGTCGATTTTATTGGTGCACATTTAGAAGCGACGTTTTTTAACGAGATTTGCCGATTTTTTCTGCCACATTTATTGTCAATCAATTTATTTGTCGAGATATTTCGAAAATAAGAAACCGATGGATTTAATAATTAATAAATCCGAAAGTGTGTCGATGACGTAACGAAATAAAATACAAAAAACATACGTGCTGTCAATTGTTTTTTACATCACTCAGCAAAGAAATGTTTAGAACGAAGTCAAATTGCTGTACGCAAATAAAAAAACTACTTTTTAGCACGAGATAGGCAAAGTTGCGCGGACTTCGAACGCGCGTTACGGAATTTGGCGAACTATCCTAAACGCACCTCGCAGTTGTATGCGCTAAAACTTTTTGTTTAACATATTATTCGCCACCGGTGTAGTAAAATTTCTATCCTAAAAACAAATCTATATCGATTTTGCGATATATCAAGCTTCATAAAGAGACCAACACGCTTGTATTTTCCGTTCTCTCCTAAAATTCCGGTTTTGTTTCACGTGTCTCTTTAACTCACAGCTCGCGAGCTGAACATATGCATATCCCGCTTATATTATTTTATCTCAATAAGACTTTAAATTTATCGTGTTGGTTTTGCTAAATTTCGAGGCAAACGATTAAACAGCATTTAACTTGCAACGATACAACGTGAAATGCATTTAGGATTAAATAACAAGGTACACGAGACGCAGGTGTCCGCCGTGCGGAATATTCCGCATTGCATCGGGAAATGTGCGCCTGTGTGTCTATGCGTGTGTCTATTGTTGCACATGGCGAATATAACGTGTACTTGTAATATAAAATTATTTAAACAATGCGGAGTTGCGTGCGTTGCCAATGTTTCCTCTTCGCCGCCGCCGCCGTTAGCGAACTCGACGTAATTACGCGAACGCCACATCGAGTGAGCATTCGATATTCCAACAAATTCGCGAAACAGACATGAATACAAATCGGTGGCTAACGCGACGGGCAAAAATAAACATATCGCATCAAATAATGGAGCGCGTCAAACGCGCGGCGTATTGACGGCGCATTAAACGTAACGCGAAATTATCGGTCGACATGTTTGGTGGTCGGAATCATCTTTTTGCTCGAGTTTATTCTTACAGAGACTGAGAGTGAAAAAAATATTTGTTCTATTTTAAACTCGATCAAAATACACGTAACAGTCGATAACTATTTTAGAATGTATCAGATATATTTGCGACAGCGAAAATCGTATTTTTAAACGATTGTCTATTGACGAACTGTCTATTTTGCTACATATCGTCAGATAGACAAACTGTTTCTAAGAAATGTAATAATTTTAATTATGAATTAAATATATTGAATAATTTTCGTCACATAGATTTTGTAATAAATTTAGAATATTAATATCGCGCGAATATTAGTGGAATAGCAGTTGTAATGATCAGACATTGATTAGTAAGTGGATTATCGATCCAACAAATCCGATTGGCTCTCTAATTTGCAGCAATATTACATATATTTTAATAACAGCAGTAATAATTGATTACCGCGGAATACATTATGAATCGCGAGTTTATGTTACGCCGACATGTAAGCCGCACTTTTGTAACGCGCTTATCGCTGCTTATCCGCACGCGACATTTGCCTGACATTTGTTTAGGAACGCATCGTGCCTCGCTGCTTTATTGATGCTATTGTAAAAAAAAAAAAAAAACACGGGAGAGAAAAAACACTCGAGAGAGAGAGAAGATCACGATAGTGATTCAAACACGTGAGCGAAAAATCGCCAGCCCCGGTCGTGGTAAAATAATGAGCGGGCGGAAGACCTTTCTCTCTCTTTCTCTCATCGTCGGCCGTTAAACGCGTCATTTTTATGTTGCGTGAGCCGGTCCAATTGTGTCGAACGTAACAACGTTACATGCATGAGTAATGCAAAATTGTCGAGCGATTCGAAAGCGCTCGCTGCTCTCTCGCCCCGCTTTTCCTTCTCGTTTCCGTGCCACTTTAATTGCCCGCTCGGTGTTGATTTACGAGCCGCGCTGCTTCTCCGGTCCCGGTAAGTAGGCACGCTTGCTCTCGATGCTATCGGAGTATCGATGTGGCACTCGGAATACTGGTACGCACACTTCGTCAACCCTCGAGCAACCCTTGTGGACGACACCGCTTGTGCAGCGTCGAAAGAGAGAGAGAGAGAGAGAGGACAATGCGGTATTTGTCTTGTACAGTTTTGTTCTTTTGTTGACAGATACTTATATTGACAGATAAGTATGTGACCTCAGTTTTTTAATGTTAAAGTATCAATGTGTGTGATATATTTTTTAGTCTGACAGTTATATTTTCGCCGATACAAAATCCATACTGACGGCATTAAACTTGTAATATTGTTACACGCGATAACGAAAAACTTTTTCAGAGTGATATCGATAGTGGTGTTTCTAGGATCGATACTTGAAACTTCGGTAACAGTATTTTAGTTATAGGCAGGTGTCGATATTTTTTCCCGAGCATAACTGAAATAACAGGATAAGCTGGATTTTAGCGCGCGTGTTCAGAAACGATTGCGTCACGCGCGTAAACAGGTGATTTGTATCGCGCGTCGATGATTTATGTGCTACGTGCACGTGATGAGTGTGTGTGTGTGTGTGGACGAGCGAGTGTTGGGAACTCTCTTCGATGCTCATTCGCCTTTTTTTTCCTCCCCTCGTACAAAGAGAGAGAGAGAGAGAAAGTATTTCTGACAAATTAATTTTTGGCGAACGCCAATAACATCACAATTTCAAATATTTCACGCGCAGAAATTTCAAGAATGCTGTAATAACATATAACGAACGAAACGTGACTCGCTGCTTTAAACGCGAAGGTTTTTTTTTTACATTTAATTATTTTTCTATCCGGAAAACATACAGTGTCCAAAATTAATTACACGTTTAAATTGAGATTGGCAAAGAACGGATTATGTGTCTTGACATTCGATCGCGCTGTGAAATTAGTTGGATCGTTATCGCCACTCGTCTAAAATAATTTCAAGGCGTTTCTAAGCGCGAGAATCAAAAGGCAATTATCGGAGTACAATGTTACGAGACTCCGAGGTGGTAACATCCGCGCGCGCGCGCGCGCGTTTCCGCAAGTGATAAACGTAATCAGCACGAGATCTTAAGATCGTATTACAGTAATACGGTCTTCGGTACGGTTTACGACTTCTCGAAAGAGCTACGACGCCGTGTTATAAAACTTCCACAGTTCTCCTCCATTTGCCCTTTGCGTTCTCCGCCCTCGCGCAAATGCGAGAGAGACGCGAAGTGGCCGTTCAATCCCCGAAGATCACTGCGCGTGATTGCGCTTGTAAGCCAACACAAGCTCGCAACGTGCGGCATTAGTGATGTATTTGTGCCGCACACATGTGATTCCGAACTCTCGAAGAAGATTTATCAAACCGCAATCTTGTTTGTCGGATGATGTTTTCGAACGGTTTTGAACACAAGCAACGTCGATCGAGGAAATCTTTAGTCCTCGGAAATTACTTCGGGAAAAACTTAAAGATAATGAAACTCGAACATTTCTCTTGCGATATGACAAATGAGAACTTTTTTAATTATTAAAAATTTATTGTAAAAAAGTTTTTCTTGTAACAACTTTTTATTAATTTTGAAGGAAATTTGAAAAGAATTTTCACGCGCGTTTAACGAATTTTTATCGCGGAATTTAACGGTTCAGAAATTAAAATAGTTTTTCGCATAAACCTATTATGATAATATGTAATAAAAAGTATAAAATCTAAGTAAAAACAATATAATACAATACTTAATAAAAATAACATCGAGAGAGAGAGAGAGAGAGATTCTACTTTTTAAATTATTCTTTTCAAAGATAAAGAATTTTTTTATACGCTTTAAAGTTTGAATACTAAAACGCTGAGAAGCGTTTGAAAATAAATTAGAGTAAGTTAACGTCAGATTTGCAGAGAATCCTTCTGGAATTGCACTGTTCTATCAGAGCTGAAGCTTACACCAAATTAGAGAACGATCAGAGTTGGGTCAGGGTCGACAAAAATCCCGGGATTTTTCTTCATCTCGGCGAGATCTACCAAATTTCCAAACAATCAGAGACCGTAACTTTTCCGAACTTCACCGTCGATTCTGATTTGAATTTCAGATTCGGTCCGACTTCGCTAAAATGGGGCAACATTCCGAATATAATCAGCGCGGCTGTTTTATTCAATTCGAGTGCGCGAGCGGAAAGGAGGGGAGATAAAGTGAACGTAAAATCGTAATACAAACTTTCTCCTCCCAAGTTATCCAGTTAACTTATAATTCGCCATCGGAAAAAAAACGAGTTTCGACGTGCGACGGCCAACCTACTCTCTCCTCGGCGCAATCATAATGTACGAGAAGGTTGAACGCGTGTATCGCAAGATACGAGACGGGTTCCTTAACGTCTTTCTTTCTTCCTCTCTCCTCGTTGCCTCCTCTCTCCTCGTCTCTTCCTACCACGCGAAGTACGAAAGTACTTCGGACCCATAATCAAATTCGACTCCAAACTACCTCCATTCACGAGGGTAGAGCTCGCGCGATAACTCGCAGGCGTTACTTAAGCGCACTGCACGAGATGGTGCGCGCGTGCACCACCACCCTCGCACACGTACACATCCGCGCTTGCTCACTTATATCACAACACGTACGCACGTACGTATAGAGAGACGTACACACGCACGCACACCGCAAGCCGTGGGGGTTGGTATGTACTTAGGGGCGCAAGCTGGCACGTAAGGACGGTAGTAGTCAAAGTTTCGGCAGTTTGTAAGGAGGGTACACACGCTCTCCTCTCCTTCCTTTCTCCCTCCCCTTCCTGTCCATGCTCCTTCCAGTTCTCCGAGTCTCTCTCGCGCTTCTTCTTCGGTTACGGCTGAGGGATAACGTAGTGCGGCTTCGTCGTCGAGTTAGCCTGACACCCCTCGCATTCTCTCCCCTTTCTTCTTCCTCTCCTTCCTTTCCTTTGCCCGAGTCGTTTCTCCCTTTTCCCGCGCTACCAGTCTCACCTCGTCTACTTTATTGCCCTGTTGTTCTCGTCCTTACTCTTTCCCGCGAGTAACCCTTTCGCTCGACGAGCTCCACTTCCGACGACCACCTACCATTCCCCTCCCCCGACTTCCTCCGTCCCTTCTCCCTGCCGCCATCCTCACCGACATTTCCGCCGTTGCTCACCCACAGCTCTTCCGGCCGGATTTATTCGAGAGGCAAAATGTGCTAGGGAGTCTTATTCTTTGCGGAAGCGAGAGAGCGAGGCGGAGAGAGAAAAGACGGAGGGAGAGAATAGGGAGGACTCCGCTTCTCTTTCTCGAAAGCAGAAGAACGAGAACTGTGAGCGAGTCCTATGCGAGTGCTTTGGCGCACCTGCTCGCCCGTAAGGAATGTAATGGCCGACGAAGGTGGACGGAGAAGCTAGGTGAGAGGAAAAAAAGCGCTTCGCGGAAAATGAGACGGTGCACCGCCGCGTAACAAAGCTCTTTTTTTTAGTCGAGAAGATGGCCAGGCGAAATAATTGGACACACTCGATGTCGTTAATTTCTTTCCGCGGAGTCCGCGCGACTGTGCTTTGCAATCCCCACCTCTTTTACCGATAAATACGCTCGCGATTCTTTTATCAGACTCCCAGAAATCGAGAGCGACTCTTTTTGAATGTCTGATGACGACGAACTTCTCCATTTTGAACGTATAGAATGTGCGCGTGGAACTTTTTTTCCGGTAGTTTATTTTTCCGCAAGTTTCTTCGCAAATGTCGAGATTTGTCCTCAACAACGTTACCAAAGTGTACACTCTCCTGACGTAGAAATCTACTGGAGAGATTCTTGAAGAAGAAGATCTGTTTGTCTAGCAAAACAGACGTTACAAAAACAAAACTACAAATATTTGTTAAACGATTTAACTTTTCAAACATTTTTTTTTGCGGGAAGCAACATCAGTCGATATAAATCGCGCGTATAAATTTAATTTCGAGCCATCTATTTCTGTAACCTTTTTTTGCAATGAATTCGTAATGTCACGAAGGATCGAATCATCACGCGAGCGTCGCGCGATTCGAGCCGCAACGATAATTAACCTCGAACCTTCCCGCGAAATTGCCCGCATGTTTAAACAAATCGAGGAAAACAGCGCTCTGTCGATTTACTTTGCACATTATTGCATCGGGGTCCTGCGGACTGTGTTGTAAGTTGGCGATAAATGTAAATATTCCAATCCCGCGAATTGCGCTCTTTCATCAAACATTTACTTTTTGCTTGAATATAACGTTCCACCCCCGTTAATTAATTCCCTTCATTATCGAGACTGCATTATGCGCGCGGCTTTCTATTATTTTAACCGCCACGACAGAACGAAACGTAATTCAATGCACAATTTGTAATGTTAAAACCACGTTTGCCTTTACACAGTACAACACCGGACCTATATATTTTCAGTATCGTCGCTCGTATTTGTTTCATAATGTAATTTTGTATTTTAATTTCGTGTTTCAATTTCAAGACACGGTGCGCGTTTGCAAAACCATTTCGTCGAAATTCCGTTCCGCGATTATTATGTGATATATTTTTATTTATGCAAATTTCTTTTTAATATTTTTCAGAAGAGCACGGAAACAGAGTGGTGTATGTGTGCGTGTGCATGCGTGTGTTACAAGATTTAATTTTTTAACGAATAAATATTATTATTTTTTATTCATCAGCCGCAAGAAAGAGATGCAGGATTTGCGAGATCGTGATTTTACCTAACACGTGTGATTGTATATTGCAATTTCCCTCTAATATGCACCTTTCTGCTGGCAAATTTGTAACGGGCAGTAATTACCGCGTTATGAACCCGGGTATGACGGCGGCATCATCGGCCAAAATGATGTTAGCGGCATTTTCAAAGCGTCCGATAATTCGGTGTGTGTTCTCTCTCCGCTCATATAATATCGCATTCGAATAATTG
>QVNV01021969.1:0-7500 GCA_014825455.1 Pseudomyrmex pallidus | reverse complement strand
TCTTCGAAAATTTTAACGTCAATTCGAATCGGATCTTCTGGGAAACCTTCACACACATACAGACTGCAGCCACACGTCCACGTACAAGGCGGAAACTCGCCATTGTCATAAAAATTCTGGAGAAGTCAGTTACGTCAAATGAAGAAAGTTACAGTTCCTCCGCCGTATGTCTCGCGGGATTTCCTTCGACCTCTATTCTCTCCGAACTTCCTACGCGTTTCGACCCTCCTGAGTATATCGTGCCGAGGGTGAGTTATACAGTTTGCAGGCGCGTGCGGTTAACAAGTTGACCGTACTTAGTCAGGATAGAGAGAGCGAGGATAGGCACGCGGAAGAGAGTGGGCGCGCGGAACGGATTTGAATAATGTAAAATTTCATTTCGACCCGCCTTCTCGTCGTCATCGACGGCGTGCCGTTGATTCGGTGCTCTCGTGAAACATTTAGCGCTCGCGAAATTTCCCATGTGATTTCCCATGCCGGATACGCGCGCGCGCTCGCGGACCAGCTGGGCTCGCTCGATCCCCGCGTGTTTGTCGATCGACGAAGAAGCGAGAGAGATATTAGAGAGAAAAGAGAAAGAGGAAAGAGAGAACTATCCGGGGAACACGTCCGCTCTTTCCGCGATTCGTGTCTCGAATTTGCGACGAGAGAAGAGAGCGCGACGGCGTGTCGAAAGCGAGAAAAAAAAATTGCCTGCCGGAGAGGGTCACGCCAAGAGTACTGGATACACCCTGGATGGACCATTCCGTCTTTTTCTCTTTCACCAGTTTTCTCCCTCTTTTTCCCGCCGAAGCTACCTATTCTCTCGGAGAACAAGCGAGGCAGTGGTGTAAAGCGTTAGAGGCAAAAAGAAAGAGATGCTTCCGTGGAAGGATGAAAGCTGACGGTGGTGAAGAGAGAAGGGAAAGAGAAAAGGGAGGAGGGTTGGAGAGCGCCAGTGAGCCGCGCCACGGATTAACGAGGCGCCTCGGCTGCGCGTTGCAGCAACGACGATGCACTTGCCGGATATCCGGTGCGTCCGGACGGCTCGTGAGATATTCAACGGAGCGAATATCCGGACAGATTATGCAATTCTTCTTTTTTCACCGCGATCCTTTTCCGTCCCTCAGTTTTGCCGCGCGTTTCTCCGCCCGCGACATCTCGCGCGCGAGAGAATTTTTAACGTAACCGATATCGGTGGCACCGGAAGCTTATACCGTAATCGCGCGATTATGCCGCGCCGAAATTCAAAAGAATTTCTGCCGACACTGTTTGTCAAACATGCCTAGCGATTGAATCGATTCTTCTAATAAAATAATCGTCGCGAATTTGATTCGTCATTCTCTTATTTATATTGATCTTTTATAGTTTCTTAAATCATATTTTATATAAATTTTTTTATAAATAGATTGAAATATTGAATTTGCGACTCGTCAGAGTAATAATAGAACTTTCTCTGTCTAGAGAGAAAAATTTAGAACGTCAGATTTTTTATTCGCAGATCAAAATGAACCTTTAATGTACCTGGTATTGTTGAAGACTTCGTCGAGAGCGTGTCTCAGTAACTGCTCGTTCAGATTTTTGTATTCGAGTACTACTGCGGAACCTCTGTTCTTCAAACCGGCCGCATTGTGAAACTGATCGCCGTACATTGGGATTAAAACCATTGGCACGCCTACATAGACTCCTTCCGAGAGTCCGAGAAGACCGCCGTGGCCCATATAACACTTGACGTTCGGGTGATCTGAAAAAATCAAGTCGAAATGTCAAATTAAATTGCTAAAAAATAAGAATATCAAGAAATAATAAATAAAAGTGTGTGTTAAAAACATAAAAAAAAAAACAAGAGAACAATTAATTCGTTGCGCGTGTGTGAAAAATATTTTATAAAACTAAAAGTTAAAATAAATAAAAAAAAAATACAAACGAAAAAAAAGGGAATTAATTTATTTAGTTTATTGGCTAGAATCAATTGAAACGTTGTTTCGTTCGATAGCAACACTGTTAGTATTTCAACGGGTTGCGCAATAGCCTTTTCAACGACGTTGTAAACAATAGCTCAATTTACAAAGCCGATAACGGGGAGTCCGTTCTCCGCGCACGCCAGAAATATTCAAGTCGCAATTTGTACTAAAAATGTTTAGGATTACAGAGAGAGAGAGAGTGTTCCGTTCCGGTAGTGTAAACGCGCGCGTAAACGGAACTGTTTTACAAATAACTCCGGCCCTAAATGGAATTGCTAGGAGCGCGTAATCTTCCGCGCGGATGACAAGCCCTTAATTGATTAATTACGCATACACTCCGGGCGTGTGCGCGCGCGCTTAATATAACGAAGAATCTATAATTTACAATGCAATTAACGGCCGAATTACGGATTCGATTCGGTAATTCGTAATTGATCGTGACGCAAATTACGAGTTTAATTCATTAACAACGGCTCATCTCTCTCTCTTTCTCTCTCTCCCTCTCTTGCGCGCTCGTCGATAATAACAGTCGCACCTCGGGCGATTCGAGGTGTCGAGGCAGATAAAGATATTCCGATTATCGTATTTTGTAGGCAGCGAGAAACATTTGCGAGCAAAATTTACATACACGACTGAAATATTGATATGTATCTGAAATATTTACATGTGTCTGAACAACATGTAGAACACAACAAGTGAACTATGAGACTTAAGAAATAATATATTTATTTACGTTACATATATATATATATATTGCCTTCAATACTTCTTTGTTGTAATACAACGCTTCCACTATCACGCTTTGTACACGATGTAGTTACCTTTTATGAGGAAGCGTAAATGCTAATGTAACTCTGCATAATTAACGTAGAAGGAGCAACGCTTTCCGTGCTTAAACTTCATTAACGTCCGCTGATATCAAAGTCTGAGATTTTTGCAATCATTATTCAGTAATGCTTTCATCAAGATTTTCTTTTGTCTCGGATAAAAATATTACAATATTATAAAAAAATCAACGAACGAGAGTCGCCGTTGTAACGCGCGTTCCGTCGTTTCCGATACATGACTGCATTTCAATCATTAACTGCCGTTTAATAATTAATTTCCTGATGAATTAATTAATAACAGTAATAATTCGTCGACAATTCCACGATCTTCTAACACGATCGATTTTGTACGCGCATATCTGTCTATTTAAATTTCTGTTTTCTGCTTTTATCTCGCGATAAGGTCTCACGCGTGCGACCCTTACCTCGCGCGTCGGTGCGTCGTATTTGCGGCGGGGATTTTCAACGGCCGCGAGGCATTCGTGATAAAAGTCTTCTCCTCTCGTGACTGCTTGTATTCCCTTTGCCCGTATATAGGAAGTCGGATAGCTCACCTCCGGCGTCGATCCTAATGTCAAATTCCATTACCGCCAGCCATCGGCTGCCGCAATACGGAGGTCGGTCCGTGGGGGTGCACGCGGATACGTTTGCGGGGGGTTGGAGGGTTCGCGCGTTTACATCCGCCCATCGCGAAATACATTCACGCATTTCGCGCCACGAGAGGAGATGCGGTCTTTCTCTCTCTCTCTCTTTTATCGACGATGTGAGTGCAGTCGCACATCTCGAGGTTTCGCGCGCTCCTCGATGTCATCCTTCGATATCATCTTTCGGCGTGGTGTATGTACCACTATACGTTGGTATGTAGTACGTGACAAGAGATATCTATCGGCTCGGTTTGAATTTTGTGCGAGAGATACACGTATGTCGATGACGAAAACTCGAAGAGAGAGAGAGAGAGAGAGACAGAGAAGGATCTCTCTTCGTCACGCGAAAATCCGTGCGCCGAGATTTCCACCGTCGTCGTCGCGTGGTAAATCACGCGCGATATAAAATCTCCCGATGCACCCTCGCGACGACGCGTTGCAGGCGAATAGACGCTATTCGCCGTGTCGTGTGACGAGCGGTAAAGGATAATATTACCGAGAATCGAGCATAGCTTTCGTCCGCGAGTCTTGACAATAGAAAAATAGAAATAGAAACAATGTACAAGATGTAACAATTGTTTCTTTTACATTACCCCACTTTTGTTTTTAATAATTTTTCAATCTGTTCTATAATAATGTAAGAACATTCCACGAGCAATTTATGTACATGCTTCAAGAGAAAAGCACATACTTTTTAACACGCGATCGATATTTGTAATTAAGACACAAGGTAGTTCGTCTCATTAAGAATTTAGCTTCCGTGATATACTGTGCTTAACTTCAGTATTTCATTAAAAAAAAAAAAAAAAAAAATAAAAAAAAAAAAAAAAAAAAAAAAAAAAAAAGAATAGAGAAGAGAGAACGGAACGCGAGAAGTGCGGAAGAACTAGCTTCGAGGGAGCGAGCGCGGGAGAATGAGCAAAAGGAAGAGCGGGAGATCGAAAAGAGAGAAGATCAAAATGGTGCAGCAGTCACGAAGTGAGATAATAAAATTAAAGCGATCGATCGTAGCGTCTGACCAACTTACCACATAGTTTTATTCGAGATTATCCGAAATGTGTCAATATAGACACAGTAAGAGAAATTTGAAAGAAAAAAAATTGCTTCATGACATTGCGACGAGCTCATTATTTATCCACGTTAAGTTTTGTTTATGACACGTGACTGACAGTACGTGATTGTGCAGTAAGTAAATGCAGTAAATTTCGATCTTTCAACGTGACGAAATATCGTCAGGCATTTTTATTATTCATTTCTCGGTTCAAAATGTAAACATTTGTGTGTGAAAAATATCAACAATAAAATTAAAAGTCACATCTGGAAATTTCACGTGTTCATTTTCAATCTTTGAAGGATGAGACAGATAAAAGGAGATATTTTGCATTAACTCGTTGGAAAGTAAACAAAGACAGTGTAGAAAAAAATAGAAAAAAGAAACCAAAGAAATATGAATAATAAAAAAGAAAGAATAATCGAGTTAATCCAAAGGCACGTATGAGTTTCGCAATTGCAATTCTGGGAGGTTTAGCAGAGGCAAGCTCATTTTTCATCTGGGGGATATAATTGCGAAGATATAATTTTTTTTATAGTTCGTACAAAAGCACATGATACGTATAACGAAGGCAACAAGGTGCGAGGTGAAAAAAACGTTCTTCATCTCATAAACTGCAGTAGAAGAGATTGTGTTTTAAATGTATATGCTCATTTCACAATCTTAGCGATAAGATTATCTAACTCTCACCTTAACATAATTAAAGCAAATGTGCTTAACACGTGTATATGCATGTGCGTGTACACGTGTGTACCACTCTCTTGTAAAATTTATAATAATGTAAACAATTATTAGATAAATTGCTATGCTATGTGATTACACATTAAGTAATAACTATAAATAGAAGACTATAAATAGAAAAATGTCGATAATATGCGAACATCACTGTATGTAAATTGTTGCGATAATAGATAAGTTCGGTATCACTTGTACCGATTCCTAACTGCTGTATAAGAATTTAAAAAAAGCAATTATTAACGATTACAAAAAATTTCGCTGTCTGACGCGCAATACGTCAGGTACACGCGCACACGTTATCGTTCTTATTTCGTGTTATGATGGTTTTGTCAAAAGGTTAATTTTTATCTTACTTAAGATTACTTGTTATAGCAAAGCAGGAGAAAAAATGACAACATATTTATAGATTTATCGAAAAATATTTTTCCGGATATTTTATTCACACAAATTAATTTTCTTGAATTTGACCTAGAGATTATTACTTGTTTCTTGAACCATTCACACGAATTCCAAAAATTAGGAAGCTGACTAAGAAATACCCACATGTGGAAAGCAAATACGATAGAAACAATAGCACCGGGTGTTTTTTATTATTTACAGAAAAACAATTCTCAAATTATCGTTAAACAATATTTCTAAAGAAGTTAATTAGTAAATACGGTGCGTAAATAGTAGAGTGCTTTGCTCGCCACAAACGGTGATGGACCGTCGCAATGAGCAGAAGAAGCGCTAGAAATGACATAGCGGCGAACACAGAGACAGAAAAAGAAAAGAGAAAGAGAGAAAGAGAGAGAAACAACAAGGGATGAGGGTGGTTCTCCGTGCAGCCGGGAAGGTTTAACGGTGATTTATGTTGCCGTCGGGTCGTTAGCGAGTTGCCTAATTAAAGTCGTTTCACTCGACAGAGACCGGGCTGCAAAACTGCTTACGCGAAAATTCTCGCGACAGTCTCCTCTCGCTTTCTATCCCCCGTTTCTACGTCGGCTTTCTGCGGGCGCATAGTAGGCGCGCACTCTCGCCCCTTCGCATAAGCAAATGACCCGAGGCACTAAAACTGCCGTAGTATTCGAGACACGTTAGTCGGGTGGATAAATTTACATGACGGTCGCGTCGAAAGGCAATCCTCGAGTCGACGAAGACTCGGGCTGAAAATGAGTCGGCAAGAAGTTCCTAATTGGGGCGAATTGGAATAAACGAGAGTTAGAAATCCATTGACAGATGGGTAAGAGAAAACACTGCGTTAATTACTCAATTAACTCTTTTTTGCGATCTGAAGAATTTTTTATTGTCATTAAGTCAATTTGCGTCGGCGAAAGAGTTACTTAAGTAATTTAAAAATGACAGTCGAACAAAGACATGTGAATAATAAGTCTTAACGATATCTATATGTTATATTGAGACAATTTTGACCAAGGCTCCATATAAATATTTATATAAGTGTTACTACTTATATCATTCACTATCTCGACATTCGTTTCGCGTATTGCTATTTCGGCAGAAATTGGCGTGAATCGTTTGCAGAAGCACCAAAAGCTTCTCAAATATGTCGGGGCCGCTTTCCGGTTTGGCCGTTCAAAACTATTTGACGCTCGCCCCCGCGCGTGGTCCTGCGCTTCAATAGCACATACCGTAGCTACCGTACGGTTTCCGGGATTTGGAAAGCCGCTTTCGGTGTTTCACGCGCGCGGACCGATTCCGCCGCGATTCGGCGCGATTAGTTTCGCCATGCGCGCGTGCTGCTGGCCGGGGAATCCCGGCGCTCTTTCCGGAAGTATTCCAATTTCTCGCGGTCATGGTCGAATGGATACGTTTCGAAGGCACGGTGAATAACACGTAATCGTAATATGAATTCTTCCCAAAGAAATTCTTTACCATTTGCCTTTACATTTACATCCGCATAAGTTTTTCCATCGACAAACATTACAAACACATTCCGAAAGTTATTAATACTTAGGATGCAACTAATATATGTTTTATCCTCAATATATATTTTAATATTTTTAAAATTCGAATATTGTTCCGGTCTCAGAACCGAATTTATCGAACTAATAATTTATAGTTTACAATAAATAATACAGACAACATATTTAAAACGAATTAAAATATATATTTTGAAAAGAGTTAAATATAAACTCTAATAGAAAATTCCACAATTTTTTTATCAACTTTATCTTTCTTTTTTTGTAAACTTATCTATACTACCTATTTAGGACTTGGTTAGGTGGCGCTTTAGAGAGTAGACGTGTTCTCTAAAGCGTGCGATAAAATTGCCGAATTTGTGTAAAATGCGGAGTTAA
>QVNV01021968.1:0-21592 GCA_014825455.1 Pseudomyrmex pallidus | reverse complement strand
CTTTTACTCTGATATTGTTATTACCACGAGCGTTATCTATCTTATTTATTTAAGAATATTTTTTGTTTCTCTCGGAATTTTATTTCCTGTTGCGAACTCTTCAACTTTTTCTTTCTAAATTCTTCAATTTTAAATGATGAGTAAATTTTAATTTGATGCAGTCAGCAGCGAAGGGCAGCCCCCAGCCAAGAAAGATTCCAAGAAGAAGAATGACAACAATAACATCAAGAAAAAAAAGACGAGAACTACTTTCACGGCGTATCAGCTCGAGGAATTGGAGCGGGCGTTCGAGCGAGCGCCTTATCCGGACGTCTTCGCGCGCGATGAGCTCGCAATGAAGCTTTCCTTGTCGGAAACCCGGGTGCAAGTTTGGTTCCAAAATCGCAGGTAATGAAATACAACACTTGAATGATGAGATACTCTGCTCGGTATGTAAAGAGCTTCCCAGGTTTCCAGTTTCGGCTAAGATAATATTTTTTGCAATATGTACTTTTTTTTAGTTAGAGAAAATTTATTGTCGGTTCGTAAATGCGCTTTGTCTTAATGTCTCCTTCATTTTATCTCGTTTCTTTTTTAGAGCAAAGTGGCGCAAAAAGGAACCACCGCGCAAAACCGCTGGTTACATAGCCGCAGGTTCCGCTAGTCCCGGTCTATCAGGTACAAAATTCACTAAATTTTCTCCTACTAATTGAATATTCTCATATTTTAAAAAATTAATGGTTTATTTATTTCAAAAACTTATTTTCTCTCACACACACGTGTGTACATACTTCTATGTTAAAAATTCTACATTTACATATAAATTCTGCTTTTTTCCACGATATATCTCTTACAATTTTCAGGTTCCTTCACGTCGCTTAACAACACCCTAAATCCGTTTGCGTCAACGACGACGGCAGCGGCGCCGCCGGACGCGTGGGCGACGTATTCGCCGACGTATGATCTGGGGCCGCATCTGAATCTTCTCAATCCGTCGAACTCGCCGTACTCGACTGCGGCGGGTTTCGCCAACAACGGCAGCGTCTCGTACTCGTCGTACGCGAGCATGTTGCCTACGCAGCATGACGCCTCGCTATTCTCGACGCCAGGTGCTGCCGGCAACACCATGCGTGTTCACCAGGACTACATACCCAATCCCGGTGGCGGCGGCAGCCCCCAGCCACCCAGCGGTCCGCTCACTCGCGCTGACTATCAGACCATGGTAACGACGCACTCGCCACCCACCCATCTGGGTAGCTCCATGTCCGAGGACGAGCACGGAGGTTGTCTGGCGGAGAAATACGCTCACGAGCAGAGCGCGGCCGATTATGGTCAGCAACAGCAACAGCCACCACCCGATCAGAAGGACTACGGCATGCATTCGCCGCAGGCACGCCAGGCCATGAAAGACCAAGTGATGGTCAAGAGCGAGCCCGGTAGCCAGCAGAGTTACGTACAGCTGCCTCCTTTTCTGCTCACTGACTCGCGGCCTCCTCCGCTCTAAATCGTCGTTCTTAGATGCCTTTTGTCACTTGTCCAGGTCTCACAACGAACGCGAAGAGTCTGGACAGTTCCATTTCGGTTGAACTCGGCATCAAAATATTTATATAAAATTTATTAGCTCTTTTTCATTTTAAAATATATATTGCAGAGAGAGAAAGAGAGAGAGAGAGAGAGAAAGCTTGGAAGTATCAGTAAACATATACACGAAGCATTCGAAAACAAACTTCGGTGAATATCATTACTTGGATACACTGAAGAAGACAAAAAAAGATTTTTTTTAATGCTGTGTTATTAACGTGTCCATCAATCGTCAGTGTGATTTTTACAAGCATAATCTTTCCTTCTCGTAGCTGGTTCTCCTTCCCGATAAAACAAAATGCTTTTGAGCAAAAGTCGTATAAGTTCCATTTATCAACAGTTATGATATCTACTTGCTAAACTCTTGAAAATATAACTCCCTTCAAGCAACATCTTGTGATAATTACCGACTCTCGATTTATTCTGTTCTCTCTGATTCTTCTCTGGGTATGTTCCACTGGGCGACCTACCTGGCGTAAACCGGGTCTACAGTGGTCGCTTGTCGCAAGTCACAGATCTCGCGTAATTGATCAATCGCAGTTGTCGAGGGAATACGTGACATTTTATTCAGAAGTGTTTTTTTTTGTTCAAAAGGACAGCTTTCTTAAATTTTTGTTTTAGATAAAGAGAGAAAACAATAAAATATTAGAATTATAAAACCCATTATAATGAGATTTTCCGTGCCTTGTGAGTAACAAATACAGTGCCTTTGTATTCAATGAGAGAGAGAGAGAAAGAGAGAGTGTGTGTATGAGTGTGTGTATGGTGTGTGAGAGAAGAAATTTCGAAATATTTGCTTTGTATTTCGTAATATGTAAAAAAAAAAAAAATATTTGTATAATCTTATCGAGATAATCTTGCCTTATATCATACTCACTTTTTGTGCAAAAATAATTTGTAATAAACGAACAGTGACGAAATTAAATCAACAGGTACACATTTTCGCATTTCTTTGCTTTCCCCTTTATGTAATCTTAAATTGATATATACAGTCTTAAAGTAGTACATACACACATACTACCGTATGTGTGTACGATGAATATTATACACTCTTTGTTTTCGAGAAATAAGTTTTTACAAAAACACTATATACACAAGTAGTAAATACATTTCTGTACGTTATACGTACGTCATTTACTCGTCATACTACTGGACATCTCGTGTCCATCCTTATCGTGTAAGTGATTAAGGTTGCTATCGATGATACTCGAATCGTTATCGATATTCTTCGCGGTAATCTCGTCTTCGGTGCCTATACTGATGTTTCGATCCTTCAATAGGTGTGACGATTGTTGCCTCACATTGCGTTCGTCAAACCAGACACCGTCGCCCGTGAAGTTAGTGTTCTTCTCCAACATGTACAAACACAACGCGAGGTACTGTCCGTTGGTAAACTTGTATCTTGAGCTTTGAGAATACTGCCGCTTTAAATCGTCAAACAATTCTCCTACTTTGGATCTGAAAACAAAGCAACAGATCCCCCGCCATTTGATCATTTGCATTTATCGCAATTCTATGGGCATTTACAAACAAATAAATAAACTGTGTCATTACTGTGAGTAAAGTACGATGTGTATGTTCTCGCATATTTCGCTTATTGTGAAATGTTTCTTGAGGTACTTCAGCATCTGCTCGATCTCGGCGAATCCGCGTATTTTCCAGTATTGATGTTTCATCAGCGCATCGCTTACATCCACTCCTAGTTCTTCCTTCAACACATATTTCAGACCCTGCTTGGTTATACATGAGTTATTGACATCTTGCACAAATCTAGAATGAATAAAAAAAGATACAAATTCAACAAGTTGACAATTTGTTATTATTCACTTTTAAATGGAAAATGTTTTAAATGTTTTAATTATTATATATATATATGCCAAAATTACTTATTAACACAGCTCTTTCTTGTCAAAATAGTGTTCGGACGAGCCCATTTCATGCGATTCAGAGTCTGAAGATATTCCACACGATCATCGGTCATTTCCTTATGAGAAATTATTTGCAAAATTCTCGGATGTTTACACCACACGTGCAAATCCGGATGACGTTTTATATCATCCATTCGTCTGAGAAAAGTGTCATTACTCATGTCGAAGATGTCGACAAAATTCATCACGTATTTTTCCGGTATTTCGTATCGTTTGAACGAAGTTAATAATTGCTTAATGTTGTCTGCGTTCTGAAATAGCATTTTAGGACGTTTTCTCAAAAGCGTTGCAATCGGTATTCCGTAAATGTTTGTGAAATTGCTCAGAAACGACCTGATGTTGTCGGCGGAAGCAGTGATGATGACGGGATTTTCTTTTATCTGTGAAACACAAGTAAATTTATATAAATATGCTATTCTATAGGCAAAAAATTGTTTGAAGTATTAATTCAAACGATTCTACTTGACACTTTGATCAATAAAAAACATTTGATTTAAAGAGAAAAGAATTAACTTGAAGAACAAAGATTGTAATTACCATTTGCTCGTTGTAGTCAAGATCAACTCTGAGTATCTTCAATGTTTCCGCTATCATACTTATACTCTTACACCTCATGTAACTGTGCAAAAGAATTTTGTCATCCAAATATGGCAAATTAAATATTCTTGTCTTGCAATGCAAAAGACAGGTATCGTAATATTGCCTCATGGTCATTTTGTCGTTCACTTTTAACTGAGAAATATCAATCGCAACTTCACTACCAAGTCGATTGAATATATTCTCGGCAATATTGTAGTCAGTTGGAATGTTGGTTCTCTCTTTGAATGCAGACATTTGTTTATGTGAAAGATGTACCATTCTGGAATTATAAAAGTCAGTGAAAGATACCAGAAGATATTTACATAATTGGCAAAATTGTGCAATGTAATTAACATTGTACAAATATCTTACTTGCTGATTAAAGATGACTTTAATTCTGATATTCCTAAATCCTTGAGCAAATTGATTCTGTGCTCCAGTTTGTGACTGCTAAGTGTTATGCAGTAATGAAGATCAGCAGGATGCACATTGACATTATATTTCTGAATCAAATAAATAAGATATTATTATTGTCACATCTCTTATAAATAAAAACTCAACACTTTGCCAAGTCTTTTTATTTTAACTACAGTATAAAATATAAAAAGTCATTGATAAGATCTTTAGGAAACATGTATTGTTTATACATAGCAGTTATTTAAAAACCATAACCTTGCACACGTACCTGGCATATTAAGCAGTTGCTGAGTAACCGATGACGAGGATAATTAAGAAGACTTACATTTATTACTTCCTCGGCTTCGTCAGAATTAAAACCTAGATTTGTCATCAGAATTTTTTGATACTCTTTCTTCTTAAAAAAGTACACCATCGATGTTCTACACGAACCTGTATTACCGAACCTCATTGTTATAAATATACTTTACTTTTTTACTAACTATAAGTTGGCTCTATTTTGTTATATTCTTCAAAATAGTTTTTTCAATTCATAATTCGAAAATATCATTTGGGCGACACCGTAAACCACAATCTCGAGAGACGGCATATACACTACTGCGAAACACATGTTGGTTATGTTTCCGCATTTACATAAGAATTATCCCACGTGACCCAAGGTTTGCTCTCTCTTCCATGATGCATCTAACTTATTCGATTGACGGAGGAAAGACAAGAAAAATTTTACTATTCTCAAATTTGTAGTACAATGCATTTCTTTGTATAAAGATACAAGTCTACTCCTCTTAGAACAATAACTTTCCTTTTAATTTTTTTACACGTATATACATAAAATCTTAATGCATTTTAAAATAGTGCAACTCATGTTGTGGTGGATATAACATCAGTGAAGGCGCATTAAACACACACACACACACGTACACAACCGTCATAAACTACTGGTTTCTTTCTTTCCTTCGCTCTCTTATTCTGTCTTCGAAGCAAAATTTATTACATATATACAATTACAAGTATTTGAGTTGAAGTTTATTCTACTATCATGTATATGGTACAATATACAGACAATACACACAGACTCTGAAAGTTTTTCAGAGTGCTATTTAGCAATTTCGTATAGTATATAGAAGTGAGGAGTGCGAGCATTTCAATTCGTAGACAATAAAATGTAGACTATTTTATTTGTTAAGGGGATTCCTTGATTAATGAATATTCCGTTTATACTTAAGTATATCCAATGATACACTGAAGAAAACAGGAGTTTTTTGCTTACCTGTTCTTTTCTTCGATTTCTACAGTTTAGTTAGTTTTTTTTTTTTTTTTTTTAGTAGAGAAATAGCTCACTTCAGTACACTATACAGTTTCGGTTTTTTTTTTATATAACGCCATGTACGAGATTAAATTTTTGAAAGTAACCATTTGAATTTAAATCTCAGAAGGTTTAATTCGCAAGATCACTGGGACACTGGTACACGGCAGAATTGCTAGTTCTGTGACAACAGCTGTCACGAAATCGGCCGGAGTCACGTCGTATGTGATGTTCAAGAGATTTAACGACTTCTTCGCTCGCCACTTTGCTAACAAGGACTTCTTCTTGTGCGGTCGAACGTTTGCGAGATCGTCTGCATTATCTAAAATGAAAAAAAAAAAAAGTATCAAATTATAAGAATGAGAAAATAATAATTTAAAGAACATATGTATATGTTTAAAAATTCTATATTTATACCCAATTCATTGTAAACGATAGAATCGGTCAGTACTCGTTCGGATGACTTGTGCGTTTCGCATGCAACTAAAACGGGAACGTTAAAAGCCTTCGCCATTAGAGCAATCTGTGCGGTTCCGACTCTTGACATCACAGCTCCATTAGCTAATATCGCATGAGCGCCAAGAAAGACTTTGCTTACCTAAAGAATGACACGAGTCAACTTCAACTCAACTTGATAAAAGTAAAAACACAATCGTACAAATGCATATTTGAAATAACGAATATACCGTAAATAATTTTTAAAACTTATCTCTAAACTTTGAATTATTATATTATTATTTTACATACTGCTTTTATATTGCTTTAATATATTCAAGAGTATAAATTCAAAACGTTATTTTCCAGACGTAAGAAAAATTTTGGAACTGAATAGTGCTGTATCACATTGAAGAAAGAATAAATTCTTTGTCTTTGAACAGACCATAAGTTATTCTAGTTGTTCCAGACAAAAGAGAAAAAAAAGTGACATTCTTCCTATTCAACGTTGGACACAATGAGACACCATCTGGAGTGATCCAGACAAAAAGAAATACATGTAGCAACTTTTACAATAACTCTTTTGAAATGAGGACAAGGAATCTTCTAGAGAAAATTCAGTCCAGCTGACAGCCCGAGAGAACGTAAATTCTTTTTTACTTTTGTTTTCATTATTACTTTTGGCATAACAAAGCTGAGAGCAGTGATGAGCATGTACGAGCAATCGAGTCCATATTTTACTAAACGTCTGAGCTGCTCTCTTCCTTCCAATCGCGGCCTGCTATCTGCCACAATCACGCAAAACTGCTTGCCTGCATCATGCGCATCCACCAATATTTTATAGATCAAGGATGAACTGCAAGTGTTAAAAATAGTTAGATGTGCTTGAATATTGTTTGATTTCAGGATTATACACAGATAAATACTCACTATACAAGATAAATACTCACAAGCCATATACCAAAATAACATTTCCATTCAATATTTTACTTTCTATTCTTTGGGATATCGCCTCGCCAGCCAATTGAACCTGCTCCGAAATGTATGTGTCTATAATATCTTGAAGTTTGCTTTTTGACTGGAAAGATGAGAGAATGTTACATATGATCAATGTTCCGAATCGAAAAGAAATAGTTTTAATACAAACAATTGCGTTGACTTACTTGTTCGTCCGACCACGAAGACGAGAACCGTGTCATCTGCCACTTGAGATGACGCATGGCATTTTTCATCGAAACAGCCAACGGTCTGCAATGATGCAAGTACGCCAGTGATTCCTGCAAGTGCGACTCGAGGCCGCGAACGAAATCGGCCTGCGCTGGCTTCACAAACTCCCGGATCACTTGTTTGATCGCGGCTAGAAGCGCGACGCACCTCGCATTGCTGCCGACTACAACTCTATTGGCATACTGAACACCTAGTCTAATTATTGCCGGATGTATACTCGAATTTACAGCTACGTTGAATGACGAAAGTTCTCTCTCGTCATACAGGTGTTTAAATAAATTAAGTTCGTGCGCGTTTTCCTTCGTTTCACTCTTTGTGATGCTTTTCTTTACTGGACACTTGGACGCTACTGTCTCTGGACATGGCTTAACAACGGACTTGACAGGTTCTTTGGCGTTGTCCTTCTGCAGCTTAGCCGCTCTCTGGGCCTCTTGCTTGGCCCTCCTCTCCGCCCGTAATTCGGCCTTGCTCTTACCTTGATTCTCTTCGCTTTTGTCTTCGGACGTGCCAGCCTCCGCAGGCCCGTTTAGACGATGATCTTTAACTTCTTTAGGCTCTTCCCGCGGAGCAACCCGCGATTCTTCCACGTGACTCTTCTTTTCACTTGGCGCTTCACTTTTCTCTGTTGGAGCACCGCTTGTTGTCGCACACTCGACAATTTTATTTTTATTCGTTTCCGCGTTTGTTACGCAATAATGATTTTCCTTTATATTCACACCTTTCACATCTTTCTCCGGTATCTTGCAATTGGCCGTAGCAGCTGCATTGGTTGCCACTGCCACATTAGCTTTCGCTTTCCCTGCCTTGGCCGCCGCCTTGGCGAGCTTCTTCGCCTCGCGCTCCGCCTTGATCTCCTCCCTCGTCTTCTGCGGCACTACCGCTCTTCCGTCCGGCTTCTGCGACATCCTCGTTCTCGTCTTTTTTGCACAACAATCGAGGATTATACGGACAATCAACGAATCTCAAATATCAATATCTTTCCGTAGTCGCGCTCCACTTGCTGTATTTGTCATATGATAGTCAGCATCTGGCAAGAATATGGAACGCTAGTTCTTAGTAAACATAAACAATTGCGAAGCTGATGACTCGACGATGAATTAAAAATCAATTTCGAGCGTTTAATGTGTTGTTGCATCAGACGTCTTTCGGCGACGAAATTTCCTATTTCGGATAATAAATCTCTTCAACACAGTTTTTCTCTACCGTTCGATTAGTTTAGAAACTACGCGCGAACAACGTTACGTATTCTCTCTCCCGTATCAATGAGGACGCAAACAGAAATTTGGTTAAGTTCCTTGCCTTGCGCACGTTGCCTTGCGTTAATTCGCACTGATTCGCCGACGACGATCGTTCACAGCTGTAAATCCCAAAAATGGCTAGAAATGAGGAAAACAGAGGATAAAACACGAGGTATGTAAAAGGCCGATATTTCACAACAGGTCGAGGTCGAACGAAATTCGATTGGCTACTAACGCGTTTGCGTAGTTACGGTCCGAGGTTGAAACGTTACGAACGTTTCAAATCCATTCGTAGGATTTGCAGCGCCATGTCGACCGCAATCCGTACAACTCACTGCTGATCTGATGTCGGACCGTGACGATATGAAAACAGCGAGCGAGATGAGATATTATTGACGGTACTTGGATTTTATCCAGAAATATAAGAACTGAAAAAAACTTTTTTCAGTGTCGATCTACGCGCGACAGCTGATGCTCTTTTGCACATATCCGAGTGGGTGAACTCTGGTACGAGATGAGCACGACATCCAAAAGGTTACAGGATCTTCCACCGAAGGGTGGCTATGGCCCCATACAAACGGAACGAGTTAAATTGCGGAGTATTCTCGGCGGTAAAACTACAAGATTTGTCTACTAAATGCTCGTTGCTTCTATTAAATTTTGTGCTTGTCAATTACGCCGTGAAGATTTAACGAGCATGTATATGGCGGTTACGTAAGAGTTTCATGTAAAAAAAACAAAACCTTCCCTTCCAGCGAAGAGCGCGATCGCCCTTTTCGTCGCGGCTTCATCCTACGGGTTATTCGCTTATTATCTCACTTTCCTACAAAACAGACGAGACCAGATTGAAATGAGGAGCGCGCGTTTTGCTATATGGCCAGCGCTGATAGCGGAGAGGGACAGAGCGTAAGGATTTGTATTGTTTTTAGGGACATGTTCGTCTAAAGCAAACTTAGAAAATAATTTTAAATCTCACAAGATTTTATAACTACTTACATCCGTTTTTTGTTTTCGTTCGCAGTGTCCTGAAGCAAATGAGACGCAATCGGGACGAAGAGGCGAAATTGATGAAAAACGTCGAGGGATGGGAAGTCGGGACGTATTACGGAGAACCAATATACTTCTTGGATGACAAGGATCAGTACAGAGAGCCTTTGTTCTGGGAACATTTTGCTCACGGTGATCCTGGTATTGTTAATCAGCGTTTATACCGTCATCTCTTCACATAGGAACACTCAGAATCTCTCCAGATTCTAACGCAGATGTGGTGATGGAACCACATGGGTTGCAACACGAGTAACCCGTGCAAGTAGTCTTAGTAAAGATAAATAATATAATTATTACAAATCACTTAAGATTTATAGATTAAGTTCTGGAATCCACAGGAGAATAAAAACATATAAAGGTACACAATGAGATAAACATGTTTCTTTGCTCTTCAGCTTTTGTTATTAGTTTTATTTAGCAAAGAGTTCAAGCGACAGAACTATTTTGGTCATGTGATTCTCATGAACACGAGAATATTAGGGTAAGCCAAAGGTTTCTTCCTTGTGAGTTTGGTTTCTTTTCTAACAGAATGTTAGATAAAGCAAACTATCTATGAGATAACATTTTAAACGCGCTATCAAATCTTTTCATATAAGATAAGAAAAATAAATTCCAATGGTAAAGTTACAATAAAGAAACCTCCGAATTGGTCAGAGATCTTGGTCCAAGTTCTTCAAAAATCAGGTTTTTTTTTTTTGCTTTGACGACTTTGGATTTTCACGCAAATTGCCCGTTACGTTCTCTTAAGAACATTTAAAAGTCGGAGCGAGTAGTACGAGTGAACTCGCAATAAGACGCGAGCGAAACAACGCGACGTTGCGTTACGCAATTTACAAGCGAGATATATATATATATATATCCAATAAACAAACAGTAAATAAAAAACATACGCGTGATTCATTGACGAATGAGCGTGTACGTGATCTATACTCGTGCTGGGTAGATTGCGCTCGAAATTCTATCGCGAGTTTCCGGCCGCCAGAGCGCGGCCAATGATTAATTCGCGCGAGCGGTAATCGCCAATTGATGGGGAGCGATCGAAAGGCGCACGTGGATCGCGTGTCGGTATGTATGTTACGTCGCGTAGAAAACGTGCGTGCGGCGCAAAAGCCGCGTGTCCGCACGTGAGTGCGCGCGCAACGCTGTCCTTGAATTTTCCGCCGTTCGAAGCAGGTAACAACGGCAACAGGAAGGACAATGAGATTTTTGGAAACGCAGCAGCATGCCCGTCCGGACCAACCGCGGCGGTATTCTACGCGTCGGAACCCCCGCTGTAACGTCGTCCCGCCGGCGACGAACAAGTGTCTGTGTACATGCAAGATGGCGGCGTTCGGAGCTTTCACCGTCACGAAGATCGCCAGGAAGCAGGAGCGAGCAGCGACGACGGTGCATCTGCGGCGACGTGCGTGAAGTGAAACGACGGGCGATCGCCAACGGCGAGAGAGCTCGACGAGACGAGCCGACCTTACCCGACGCGAAATTGTGACCGTCGGCCGACCGACCGACCGACCGACACACCGGTGCGGCGGTACGTGAGCATACACGTCGTGGCGTGACGCGGCGTGGGGAAGCGCGGTGTGTGGTGTGGTGCAGTACGTTGCCTAGCCCCGGGTGGAGCGGTATCGCAGCGGGCCGAGGATCGCAGCGACGTCTCGAAAAAGGAAAGATGCAGGAGCGGAAAGAGCGACTCGGTGCGCATCACCCTTAGCCAGTGGTCATTTCGCCAATGGTTCGAGGTAGCAGCCGAGAGTGTAAGGACGACGACAAGCACATCAAAGACGCAACGAGGAATCCTCGAGCGCGGAACAGACGAGCGTGGAAATAAGGAAGCGGATCCCGGGCAGCGGTGTGTGAGTCGTGTGTCGAGTCGACAACACGCCGTCGTCCATCGTAGTTCTCTTCGTCGAGGCATTACGAGGTAACGACGACTCGGGAGGAGGAGAAGAGAAGGAGGAAGTTGGTTCGGTTGGTGAAGCAACAAACACGCCTCAGTCTCTCTATCGTGTTGACGTCGTCGTCGACGACGACGACAGGGACGACGACGACGACGCTAGCTGCGAGAAAGAGAGAGACGGCGAGAGACGCGAATTTTCTCAAGAGACATTGCGATGGCGACGATATCGATAACTACGGCGCCGACGACGACGGCGACGGCGACGGCGACGACAACAACGACATACACGGCATCGACGTCGAGTTCGGTAACAACGACCGAGACCACCATAGCGATGAAGCGGAGGAAGTCTTACCACGAGCTTTGTCGCTTGTGCGCCTCCTACGACGCTGTCAGGATGGACATATTCGGCCAGGAAGGCAAGAACCGGCAACTCATCGACAAAATACAGACATGTTTGCCGTTCAAGGTGGGTTTTCCTTTTTTCTTGTTTGTGTTCTTCGTGATCTCTCGAGATTACCCTGTTCCTCATTTCGCTCTTTCCTCCTCTTCTCTCTCTCTCTTCCTCCCTCCTCCTCCCCTCTCTCTCTCTCTCTTCGTGCGTCTCTGTCTCTGCTGTCTCAACGTCGTTCTTCAATCTCCGTCTCTCTCGTCCTCTCACGATCTCTCTGTCTCATTTACTCCGAGCTACCTTCCTGTGGCCCTGCACGACTCGTCCTCGATCTCATTCTCCCGAGATGAGAGAACAAGAGTGAGCGAGCGAGAGAGCGACAAAGAGAGCGTGAGAGAGAGAGTGCGCGAGCGCGTGAGGGAGAGAGTGAGAGAGCGATAGAGAGGAAAAGAGAGAGAAAGAATTTCACGAGCAATTCATCCGGCGTCGACGGGGCGTTAGTGGGTGAAGGTTTTCTTTCCACCGCCGTTGCGTCGTCGCCGTCGGCCATCGCGCTTGCTCGTTTACGAAGCGGCGTCCTCGGTGACGAATTCCACCCGGCAACCGTCGCTTATCGTGGGTCTCTCTGCGATGGCGAGGTCGTTCCGACGCAAGAAGGAGCGTCTCGTCGCGCGACGTCCGGACGACATTTTGTTTACCGCCACGGCACGTTTATCGCATTCTCCGAGACGCAGTCGATTTTTATGCATTTTTTTCGCCGGCCGCTTTGTTAAACGCACACAATGTGTGACACGTGGCGAATTTGCTCTTGGCACACACTCTGAAACTCCCTTCACGCACACCTGCGCATTTTAATAAATTTTCACAACACACGTGTACACCTTCAGATCCTTCCTTTTGTCATTTTCTTATTTAATAGATTTTTAATAATTTTTAATTTTCTTATTTAATAGATTTTTAATAAACTACATTCCACGTGAGTCACAATGTTTCAGAGATATGCTTGAGAGCTTTTGAGCAATACAACACAGAAACATGTATTTTTTTTCCTTATTAACGCAATGTTTATATCTGTTTTTTAAACGATTGCTCGATAAAGTCTTGTTATTCTTTCAGGGAGATATGAATATAAAAAATCATTAAAACTTATTTATTTACTTGATTATTGTATACATTCATGTTAACCATCATTAATTATTAATCTCACACAAAAATGAAATATATCCAACATGCAAAAAGTATATAACAAAACACAAATTAACATTAGAAGAAATTGACACTTGACGTTTAAGAGATGCATCTTTGAAACATTTGCAATAATTATCTTCCAAAATTATTTGGATATATTTTATGGATGTAGTTAATGTTGAAAAGTTTATTCTTCTGATAAACATTCCAAAATTATTGTATTAAGGAATGTGTTGTAAAGAGTGTTTCAGTAAATTTGAAGAAAACAGATTGTTCTGCAAAATATAATTGTACTTATTTTTTTACTGCAACTTGCTACACAAGAGTGAACAGATGTTTCCAATAATAATGATGAAACAAGTAGACTAGAACTATTTTTTGAGACATATAATGATTTCGTTTATTTTGTGTGTTTTCTCTGATCTCCGTTTCTCTATCTGTCTCATATTTGTTATTTTAATGAGAAAGTTAAGTGAGCATTTCAGAAAATGACACACAAAAATGTACGCTAATTGAGAGAGAGAGAAATAAACAAAGATAACAACTGAAATTTATTATAATTAACTTGTCTACCCCTATAATAAGCTTTCTTCATGGAAACAATAAAATTGTGTTTCAGATAGTGGAAGATGATCGGTTGCCGAAAGTTTTGTGTTATCGGTGTATGTACAATTTGGAAAATTTTTATGACTTCAGAACCGCGTGTGTAAATGCAAATGCTTGGTTGGAGAGGAACAGGCCAAAAGAAGACGTAAGTGACCTGATCTATATTTAGTGAGATACTAATAAAATTCCTTTCACGTTTCCGTGTGTGACACAATCCTTTTTAAATTCTGATCTATCGATGTTCAAAGAAATGCAAAGCAGCTCTTTACTCTTTGACTTTTGTGTTACAATCCATTGATAAATGTTCACAAAGTATATGTTGTCGTGTTTGCTATATATACGTATATAGGTGAATGATGCGAATGACGCGCAATGCGACGAGATGCGTACGAACCTCCTTAGGGAAAACATGCCGGTGCTTATACCTGAAGCGCCTGTGGTCAATCCTAACGCGGCGTTGGGCACACCTCCGCGTTTGAATTCCGACGGCGAGGCGGATCCCGAGATAGAGGAGATCATTGACACAAGCGAAGGTACGGACGAAGGTACGATAATACTTTATTCTCTTCTTTATTGCGCGAATTAAGTTATTTTCCACGTGTGTGTTTTTGTTTTATTTTACAATACGAATCAACAGTAATCGACGATTCGGAAGACCGGCGATCGGAGTACGAGTACGAGATGGACATGGAAACGAATCCCAGCGATTTTCTAGAGATGACACCGATGGTGACCGAGGAGAACGAAGAGGATTGCGGCGCGAACAATGCGAGTGTCGCGTCTGTTCAAGACACCGCGGCGGTTATTCCGCACACGTCGCAGCAACACGAAGTGTACGTTTGCTCTCTGTGCAACAAAGCGTTCAGCTCCAAGGGTCACTTGTCTTTGCACGCGAGGATACACGCGGGTGAAGGTGACGTGATTGGCGAGAGAGTGATAACCGACGACCATACTTCGTATCAGCGGCCATATCAATGTGATCTTTGTCATAAGTCGTATTCTACAGCGAAGCATCGTTGGGGACACGTTTCTACGACACATCGGTAAGTAAAAGAATAATTAATTTAACGTTGATTATATATATATATTATTATTTATATATATAATCTGTTGTATTATATTATGAAGTAATGTACTCACACACACACACTATTACAAAATCCCGTCACAATTGCTACATGAACAAACAAACACACAGGGGACATCCTGCGGTAACGTGCGCATATTGCTCTCGCATATACTCAACGCGCTACAATCTTGACGAGCACATAAAGTCACGGCACGCCGGTCTACCGCCAAATCCCGAATTGTCGGTTTCCTTTTCCCGCGCGAACGATAACGGCAATTATCAGTGCCAAACGTGTTCGATGGTGTTCACGGACTTCGCCGTTTTTAACGCGCATCGTCAAATCTGCATGGAAGAGCAGCGTACGGATCTCCTGGATCAGACTGAGGCGCAGACCAATAAGAATATAGTTGATATATCCGACGCTTCGAGCGTGGATTCGGACGATGAGAACAAAGACTTTAAGAATGCCGAAGCTAAACTGGCGAAAAACCCTCAATTGACCATATTGAAGCACGCCTTGACCAAAGGAGACAGTTTGAAACGTAATCACGACGACGCCGGTTCCGCATCCATTTGCAAACTCAGGAAAATCACCAAAACAGGTAAGAGACTTTTATATCAAAAAGTTTACGGAATCAAAACGCGAACTTACTGTGTCATAAATTTGTCTCGTAGATGATAGCGAGATTAATTCTCAGAAGAGATGGTATTGCGAAGTTTGTCCGCAAAGTTTTACGTCGATAGACAGCTTGAAAGAGCACGAGAGTATACACGACGCCGAGAAGCCTTTTATTTGCTTGCTGTGTAAGAAGGACTTCGGCGTTAAGACGACGTTAATAAAGCACATTATGCAAGTGCACGGTGTAGATCCCACTCCGATCGTAAACAGTAACAAATGTCTGAAAGCGTTGTCTCTGGATTGGAACAATCAGATAGACGTCGGTCTTTATGAACACACCGAGACGAAGGAGGAACCACCGAACTCGTCATCGCCTGAGGTGAGTGTTGACTGATTTTTGTTGTTGCCCAATTTTGTCATATCGAAGATATCGCCAACATGTAAACGTGCGTAATCGCAACACAGATGACTATGGAAAACGACGACAAGGACTCGAAAGCTGATCCGGAAAACGAGTCGGTGGAAATCGAAACAGTATTTATATGCGAGCTTTGCGCGAGAGATTTCAACGATCGAGCGTCGTTGTGGTTACACATACGAGCGACGCACAAGGAAATTGCTGGTTTTGCGTGCGGAGTGTGTCTAAAGATATGCACCGACAACATACAGTTGCAAAATCATCTAAATATGTATCACGCGGCGTCGCATCTCTTTTTATCGGTGCAGAGAAGGTACGTCTACTTTATTTGCAATCTTATATTATCTTTTACAAATTTTTTGTGAAACTTAGTGTGAGAGTGTGCGCGATAAATCAATTACTTGGATGTTTTTATATTGTATCATTATATATAAAACTTGTTTTATACTTTAATAAGATAAAGTAGATGTATATATTTGTCTAACACGTGCTTTCTACACAAATGTCTTATTACACTGCACACAGGTACAGCTGCACGATATGCGGTAGACAGCATGACTCGAGGAAAAAGCTAATCGCTCACGTCTCTATACATAATCTCGATCCTACATATGATCCCGCACATTTTGTACGATTGAATAGCATTTATTGTAACGACAACCTAAACGGCAATGAGGGAAACGAGCAAGATTTCGATGGGGATGACAGCGAAAAGGTCGATTGTTACATTTGTTACAAATCGTTCCCGAACGAGGATCACCTTATACGACATCAGAGAAACGCTCACAAGGTCAGTGAAATTATTACGAAAAATTAGTAAATAATAGTTGCCATTCTTTTTTTGTTTGCACTGTCATGAAACGATCATTTCGTGACAGTGCAAACTGTTTCATGTTTCAAACTGTTCGAGTAATTCGAGAATGTAGAAGTCTTAGCGGATGTGTTGTCTGCGCCTTAGTGTGTCTATAAAAAAAATATAACAATGTGTAATATCTTGGAATTTTGTTTGTTGTAGCCTGAACAATTAGTTCCATTAGGAGACGCGCAGAGTGTCAATGGCAATAGTAATAGAGCACAGTATCATTTATTCTTTGTGTGCGAGGTGTGCGGCAGTTCTCACTCGAGCAAATGGGAACGTTGGTTACATATCAGTAGCAAACATAGCAACGAATCTTCCATTAAAGTAAGTTCGAGAATCAGATGTTTTTGTTTTTTTAATGTTCTATCTTGTATATCGTTACCCTGAGTTATTGTTTGACGTATCGTTATTTCAGTGTGAATATGAGAATTGTGAGATGCTATTTGCCACGAAATCGTTGCGCAACGACCATATCCAGCATCATGTGATTCAGGGTCCGATACCGAATACGTGCGAGGTGTGCGGTAAGCTCTGGCCTACCCGTGTCGATTATTGGAAACATATGATGGGCGTGCACACGGCCACGGTGCCTTTTATCTGCGGCGTTTGTTTGAAAGTAGTTGCCAATGTGTTGAAGTTGCAGGCGCACGTAAGAGCGAAACATTGGCCGTTGACCAATGGTGATTTTAGCTGTGATATTTGCGGTAGACCGTATTCCAATAAATCGAAGATGTCGCGGCACAGAAAGATTCACGGCCTAGAGGCGGCGTTGGCTGCGGCAGCTGCGACCGCAACAGGGGAAGGGGACGTCGTGTGCGACAACAGCAGCTTCAATGAGGCGACCAACGAATCAATGATGATCAAACTCGAACAAAACAACGGCGCCGCTGCGGAGGTCGAATTGAATTGCGAGCAATGTCCCGATCTGAGCTTCTCGTCCTTGGACAGTTTGTGCAATCACCGGCGGTTGGTACACGGTCTTTTCCCGTGTGATCTGTGTGTCAAGTTCTACGGCAGAACGTCGCATTTGTGGAAGCACGTGAACAGAGTGCACAAGGGCCATGCGGACGTAACTTGTCCGTATTGTTCGAAAACCAGCGCGTCGAGGGATCATCTGGCCGCGCATATCGCGAAGAATCACAGATACGTGCCCGCGATCGGCAAGGACAGTCAGAACTGCGTCGCTTCCAAGTCTCTTCAGAACGTGGAGGACGGCGTCCAGCATTACTGCGAGAAATGCAACAAGGGATTCCACAAACGTTATCTTTTGCGACGTCACATGAAGGGTTGTCAGAACTATCGCAAGGATCCGGGCGCGTTGCTGACTCGTTGCAGAGCCTGCGAGAGAATATTCAAAGATCGCGCGAGTCTGCAGAAGCACATCGAGAATCATCATACCACGTACACGTGCCACTTGTGCAACGAAACTATCACATCCAAATTGGGCATTATGACGCACAACCGCGTCAATCACATGGACCATCCGGATCTCACGTGCAGCCAACCGAGCTGCAAGAAACTCTTCCGTACGAAGGAGGATCTGGAGTCCCATAGGAAGGACCATAAATATCACAGCAGTCCGAACGTGTGCGATTTTTGTGGCGACACCGTTGAGAACAAGCTGAAATTGAAGATGCACGTGCTTTCGTTACATCGAAATGAGATCGGTGTATCTTGCGGTGTCTGTCTCATTCCAATGAAAGATCCGAAAGATTTGAAGAAACACGTTGAAACGGAGCACAGCAGCGTTCTTACCAAACCAAATACGTGTCAAGTATGCGGCAAGCAGTACGCGTCCAAGTGGAAGGCCTTTGATCACACCAAGAAGTGTCACGGAAAAGTTTTCCTCACGTGCAAGCAATGTCTGGCGGTCTTCACGGACGAGAATGACATACGCGATCACTACGAATACGTGCACAACGTTCCGAAGGATCAGTTGTCCATTTTCGAGTACAAAATGGACGTCGGTGCGAAGAGAGAGGGTCACGAAACACCCGACATCGTCGTGAAGGAGGAACCGGACGATCTGGAGTTTGACGAGGAGATATGCGACGAGAGTTCGAACGACTCGCGCAAACGGAAGCGAAACCCGAACGATACTTACGACTGCGAGATGTGTCCGGAGATATTCCTGAACCAGGACACTCTCGCCAAGCATTACCAGAATGTTCACAACACCGATCCCGTTCGCATGTTTAAGAAGTTCAAGGACATCGGCGACAAGCGCAAGAGAAATAGGAACAACTTCGAGTGCAAGAATTGCAAGAGGCAGTTTCCGACGAAGACTCTGTTCTGGAATCACATAAGCACGTGCGTGCCGCGAAATTCATTGCGCAGATACGATTTCGCGAACAACATATCGACGTCGATTTTGGAGTCTCATTTGAAGAACAACAATCAGATTCAGCGGGAGGAGCTGATGCCGATTACCAACGAGTCCAATCTGAATATTCCCGACTTCAATTTGTTCGAGGACATCAATATGCAACTGTCGGCACAGAAGCCCGTGCCGAATCTCATGCCGTTGTCGCACATGAAATCGGGGAACGGAAAATGTTCGAGGAAGGATTCGCGCAAAGTGTACGACGAATCGACCAATACCACTTGCACGTGCGAAGTATGCGGCAAGCAGTGGCCCGCCAAGAAGCACTTGTGGCAACACTTGATACGCTTCCATCGCGCCGAAGCCGCGGTGACGTGCGGCGTATGTCTGAAGCTGTGTAAGTCGTACGAAGATCTGTCTGATCATCTGAAGGCCGAGCACGCCCCAGTTTTGTCGCCGGAAGGTAACAACTTTACTTGCAAAACGTGCGGTAGATATCACAACGCGAGGAGTAAATTGCTGTTGCACATGAGCATTCATATCGGGAACTTCCGATGTCAAAAGTGTCAGCAGGGCTTCGCGAGTGAGGAGAAGCTCAGTGAACACGCGGCTCTAGGCTGCAGCGGCAGATCGGAGTGCGAGGATCAAGCAATGACCGCGGATGAGGACAACACAAAGAACGACAATGACGAGAAGGGTAGTTTGATCGCCGACGAGACATCGGCCATCGAAGAAGCGGAGGAAGAAGCGGAGGACTTCGAATCGGAGGGCGTCGAAAGCAGGGACATAAACGACGAAGAGGACAGCAACAGCGAGGAGGACAACTCGGAAAATAGCGACTCGGATAGCGCTAGTAGCAGTTCGAGCGACGACGAGGACGAAGAGAAAGACGAACAGGAAGAGGAAGAAGCGGAAGAGACGGAGGAGACGGAGGACGCAGAAGAAATAGAGGCAGACGAGGTAGCCTTTGAAAATAATGAGAACGAGTCCGGGACGAGGACCACAAGCAGGGCGAGCGACAATAGTGTATCGTGTTCTTCCGAGAGCGAAGATTCCGACATGGATGAAGCAGAAGTGCGTACCGTGCAAAAGGAAGCGCCCCAAGTGAGCAACATGTTCGAGATACGTGACGACGGTATTCAAGAGAATTTGACAAATACTGAAAATCAGAAAACCGATCTCGCGTCTGTCGACCGAACAGACGCGGAACAGACGAGACCAATTGACGCGAATGATCTATTAGTTTCTAACGAACCTATGAACGTGGATAAATTTGAGACGTTGCATCTTGAAGAAAAGTCGTCTGCTAAAGCTGCGACGAGCGACGTAGAATTGTCTGACGATAACGAGGATGACAAGGAAGAAGAGAACAACGAAAACGACGAAGAGGACGAAGAAGAAGAAGGTGAGGATGAGACCGAGAGCGAGGATGAGACCGAAGAAGCGGGAGAAGGGGAAGACGAGGAGGAGGAAGAAGAGGAGGACGACGGGCCGCCAGTGCTGAGTCCGATAATGCCTTTGTTGCAAGAAAACGAAGCCGAGGAGCATAGCAACATAGATCGGCACAAGCTTAGTCCGATGGTCTCCCTCAACATGCACAAAGATTTGGAAGAAGAGATAACGGAAGTACAAAACAGCGCGGAGAACGCGGACCCGTCGTCGAACGCGGCCACCTTCTACGCGGCGAACAACAGCGATCTGTCCGTAACGTGGCACTCGGACTCGGACGACAACGGCGAACGCGATTGCGACTCGGACATCGGAGACAAGGATGTGATAGTGGTGAACAATCAGTTCGACAAGGCGTACGAGAAGATGGAGGTTGACGAGGACGAGAACTTCGAGGAGGATTCCATGGATGAGAACACGATGGACGACGACAGGGACGACGGAGCTGACGAGCAACAGGTGCACGAGATACACAATCTCGACGGGACCGTGTTAATGGTGGCGAATGACGCGGAAGGTAATCAGATATTGATAGAGCAGAACGTGTTGGATATCGAGAACGAGGATTCCAACGCCGAAATGACGCAGTACATTTACCCGGAGAACGCTTACGAGATCGTGGAGGAGGATTACGGGACGCGCAACGAAGCCGAGGACATGCAAACGGACGAGATGGGCGGTGATGTGACTTACGTTCAGAACACATCGGAGAACGAGGAGGACAGCATGGAGGCCGGAGATATCGAGGAGAACAGTGACGACATACAGAAATAGTAGGACACGAGTGCCAAACCGGAGAGAAATTACAGAGTTTTGTAACAAAGTGTAAGATATATTAAATATATATATAAAAATACACACACACCATTTTTGCTGGAGGATTCTCCGAGGAGGAAAGTGAGGAAGAGAAACATCCGTCATACGTACCTTGAAAAAAAAAAACACACAAAATGAGATTGTACAGTAGAGAGTAAGTAAAGAGTATTTGTTTTAGCTTCGGAACTGGAGAACTTTTGATAGAGTATTAACAAGAGAGAGA
>QVNV01021967.1:0-17715 GCA_014825455.1 Pseudomyrmex pallidus | reverse complement strand
AAGAGGATCCCAACCGGGATCGAAACGTAAAATAAAGTCTTTTTAAAAAAGAAAAAAATTTTTTCACACTGTCAACTGTGTCAGGCTCGTATTCGAATATAAATTTGACCGGCGTATCGTTCGCCCAGGTCATCGATTTTAATTAAAAGACGCCGCGGAAAAGCGTCACCGAAACCTGTCTCTTTGAATGAAGAAGATTAATGAAGAAGCAGGTATCCCTCGCAATCCGAGAGACTTTTCAACTTTAAGATCACGACCGTGTTATCTATCAGGTGTGTTACTTACTTTCACCACACTCCGCGCATGTGGGGACGACAATTTGGCGTTCACTTCAATTCCGCGCGTTTTATAAATTTTCGCTCTAATTTTATTTTAGGCCGTAAACATGATTATGTCACAGCGCGGCTATACATCGGCGAACATGGAATCCCCAACGTTCCCTTTCGCTTTACGACGTACGCAACACATTTGCATAGCATATTGCACACCTACCGAGCACAGCCGGAGCGCCGCTTTATTACACGTAGCAGCCCAGACTAGCGGAGCAAATGAAAGGATAACATGAGATAGAGAGCGCGCACTTAACTTTGAATTTTTATTCTATACTTAAAAGGGGAGTTATACCCCGTCCTCTTTCCCCGGTTTTTAACGTTTTAATTGCAGATCAGTGCGCGCGCCGTACTTAATCACTCGTGGGGTTTTTCTTCATCCCAATAAAAATCTCTCTTCCTTTCATTTTGAAGAACCAGGTCGCCCGGATGAGAATTGAAGTTATATCACGAACGCGCCGTTGGAAAAACGAGTTCGCGGCGCGGTGTTACGCGAGGCAACATACACGCGCGGCTTTTTTAACGCGGCGTAATACCATTACGGTAGACTTTCCGTGGGAGTGCGCGCAATCGGTCCCACGGAACGATCAAGGTTTTACATTACCGATCGTGAGCATTGCTCGAGAAAGGAGCATTCGCCAGTCGTCGTCTTGATCTCTCTCTCTCTCTCTCTTTCTCGCGATTTGTGTATTTCTTTTCTTTCACAGCGCGAAACTCAATCGCCGATAAGATCGTGATCTTGGGTCCACGAGCGTAAAGAAAATAACGGCTCGTGACGGCGATTTGCCCGGAACGTGTGAATCGCGCGCGGGCGCGTGAGAGCCGCGCGCTGATTCGCGCGATTAAAGCCGCGAAAAGCCGACGATCAATGAATTCTGCTTTCAGTTTGATTTATTGTCGTTTTTGTATAACGTGATAAACGGCAATAATTTTGTTGGGATAACGTGTTATTTGTATTTAATAAATTATGAAGGAGATGGGTGCTAAACTGTGTGCCATGTGATATATCTGTTGAGACAAGTGCACAGTAGCAGCAGATATCCAATCATTTGTTTCGAGGTTCTCACGACATACAACGTAGGTACTCGCGTTTACAATAAGGACGTATTTCTAATAAGAACGTAGGTGGTTCCGGATCTATCATAACGATCGTGCACGCGATGATGAAAGTAGGCGCTACGATTGGCCCTCAAACGAAGGTCACCGAAGTGACCAGCGTGAAGGGGAAAAAAAATAAAAACTTTGTGATCGAGATACATATACTGTCTCGTAACGAGCTCGCACTTTCGCGCAACAGTTTAAGGTCCTCGCTGTCTCTTTTTTTTTTTACAAGGCGGGCGAGATAATTACTTCTTACATAATATGGATCGCGAAAAGGAGGTGAAGAGCATATATGCAGACAATCGAGAAAGAGCGCGCACAATCGGACTGTTCCAGATAATATCCGATCGAGGTTACGATCGTTACGAATCGCACCAACAACGGTGTGTTACACAATGATGGAATTGTCGGCGGGCGCACCCGCAGGCATCCGGAAACGGGGTTGATCGCGCGCTCGAGTTTCGTTTACTCGTCGTCGCCGAAGGTCGAATACCCCGGGCCCGATCTTCCAGCGACCGGTGATTAATCGTCGAGTTTGTTAACGGGGACAGTCGCGAGAAACCGTGTCGCTGTATCGAAACGACCTTGGAAAATGCCGACGTCTCTCAAAAATGAAAGTTTGCTTATTGAGAATGAGAATGATGAGAGTGACACGTATGTGATCGAACTTCATGTTTCCCTTGATAGACACGTATCGCGTCGTCAGTTTTCTTCTTTGTTCCATGTTTATGAACGCGGAGAATGTCGTCACAAAAGATGTAGACCTTGAAGAAACGCGCCAGTTTTTTCCCTCACAGTAAAAATACAGAAAGAAAGGGGGTCGGAGAGACGCCAATTCCGCGCCTTAATAAAAAAAAAAAAGAAACGAGAGCCTGGCTATAAGTGAACGTCAACGAATGTCGCGGGATTTTGGGAACCAAGTGCCCCGAGGCGATCGAAAGCGTTCTACGTGTCTCCTCAAATCTTACAAGAATGCAATAAAACGAACGGAGGCGCCAGAACGCTTATATTGCACTCCTTTTTTCTTCACGCGGCATGTTTAGTTTCATTATTTATAGCCACACCAAAACAACATTCCGAAATCGCGAGAAAATCTGCATTCTTGCGGATGATTTTTTTTTTTTTTTTTTATTTATTCTCTACTTTGGCTTTTTTGAACGTTGCAGCCGCTCTAATGGAACAAAACAAATACAAACAAGCACAATGACTTCTTAATTTACAGAATATAAATTGCTGTTCCGTATTAAGCTTGGTTTTTATCTGGTCTTGACTGCGGTCGGATTTATTTGACAAATGACGGAATAAAAAACAGAACCTTGAATTTTTCTTGACACGTGCCCGTTGTAAGACGAATCTTTAGTATATATGTACAGAGTTTAATGTAATTGAACTCGACGCGAATTACAGTTATGCCAATCTCGGATACCATACATGTCAAAGACAGGTAAGTAAGTGCATAAGTACTCTAATTGCACTATCATTACTCTCGATTGTCTGCGAGATGACGACGCGACACGTGCCCGCGGTAATATTCTCTGCCGCTTAGTGAGAATTGTCTCTTTTTGTGTTTTCACTCGTGACAATGCAATATGCAAACTCGTGTTTCCATGTAGCTTCGTATATACTTTAGTTTCGAAATGTGTTGAACGAGAAACGACATATTCAAGAACTGCGCGTCAATTAAGCACTTGTATATATAAAGCAAAAAATAAAACAAACTGAACCACGTTTTTTCCATAGTTGATCTCATTCTTTTGTCTATATATATGAATTGCACTTCTTTCTCAAACTATTAATAAAAATTAGATCTTTGTCATTATCAGAATAACTGCATTGTTATATAAGTTAATTCGGATTAATATCCACGGACAAATAAAGGAGTCGAGCAAGATCATAGTTTTAATTGCACTTTTAATTGTCTTGTTTCACAATTAAATTAGGTTGTCCGTTTTTTCTCAACACAAAAGCGAAGAGATTCTCAAATTACGTGCTTCTGTTCGCTTTTGGATATAATTCACGATTCGTCTTCATCCGGAGTGTTTCTCAAGCAACACAATTCATTTTGCAACTGCAATCTCACCAATTACCTTTCAACAACCTTTCGCGTCCGCAACGTGTTCTCTTGGACTGAGACGTTTGATTACACGCTTAATAACCGGCACGCAAATCTCTCAATCATATAGCCGAAAGATGTAGTTTCTACCGGTACGATTTCGCCATCCGTGTTTTCCTTGACAAGTAAGGGGAGCAGATAAGAAAAGAGCCTGCTCGGTGTTTTTTTTTCGAATTATTATTTAAACGGTAAATATCTAATAATAAAATTTATCAAAACATTCTTCTTTCTTCTGCGTGTTCTTGTTTCACTATATTTCCACAGATTTTTGTTAATTCTGTGAAAAATGTGAAGTTTTTGTAGTTCTCACTCGTTACAATATTGTTCGCGTCTTCCTCGCATATGCGAAAGTTTGGATTTCGCCGGTCTATCGATGGAGGTGGACTCGGTGTGACGCAGCCTATACGGAAAAGTGTCGGTGAAACTTCGTTTCTCAACTTTACTGACGATTTTGAGGACACGTGTTTTGTTTATTTGTCCGACGTGTCGGATATGCCAATCGATAATTAAGTAATAAAAATTTGCACGTAAATGATATGTAAAAATTGAATTGATAGAATTAAATTTATCAATCCAATAATATGTATGTGCACATCTTTACATAGCGTGGGAATTATGATGCAACGAGTCGAGATTACAAAATTAAATCGATCAGAGTGAAGAGCGCACATAAAAAAAGTCTCAAGTCTTATTTCTAATTATAGCATGCATGTAAATTACATAGCAGTAGAGAAGCAGTTTTTTTTAAATATTATATAACCAAGTAATTATGCGATGTATACTCTTATCTGACATAATCGTTTATAAACAAGGCAATATGTTATCATGTATTTATTACAACCTCTAGATTTTGCGTTGCAAAAAAAAGCTAAACTATATATTTCTCATCTTAAATGTTTTCACAAAAGAGAAAGAAAAGAAAATCCATCGAGAGATGAATAGACCATAAATAGTTGTGATTGTAAACGGTTGTTTCTTAATGCATTAAATAGCTATGAATGCGGAAAAAAACCATTCTTTTTTAAATTTCACAATATAAAAATATGTTTTGAAAAAAGAAAACGGATTTTGAATTAATTTTATATATGGTCTTTCTTCTTTTTCTTTTCTTCCGAATTGCTCTTAAAAACAAGAATGCGACGAATTACGAATTATAAAAAGAAGCGCTTTGTGCGCTGCATATAATTAATTAAACGCATTACAGAGCTTGATTTATTGTTAAGTACTTTTCGTGTTTTGAAGACGCGCAAAAAATGATAACGATAGTTAGGCATTAAATCATTATGCCGGCGAGAAGTCTTGTCCGTGGCGTAGGCGGTGATCCTGCTGCAAAAGGATTCCTGACCTACGACACGAACCTCCGCGGGAATCGTCTGCCGAGAGGGCAGTAAACTCTTCCCGACAGTAACCCTCCCAAGTAAAGCTCCGGGTTTTAACGAGAGAGCTCTCTCGCGCGTTTCTTTCGCTCGTCTAATTTATGGTAAATGAAAACGTGGTTGGCGCGCGCTCTCGCACACACGTCGAACAAAACACGACCTCGCGCGTGTTAGCGATGTAACGCGCGTGTTATCAATTAATTTGCAACAACGCCTCGCGAGATTCGATCTTGTCTCTCGCTACAAAATTTCTTTCGACCCGATTCGATATTATCGAAATATTACATAGTACAATGCAATTCTTTCTCGAAGCTTGTATGAAAAATGTTTATCATCTTGTAAAAATATTTTTGAAACAAAGTTCGTTATACGATACAATTTTTGAATGACACAAACTTCTTCGGATTGTCAATAGCATAGCGTTTACACCAAGCCCGAGTTTTCGTGTACGAATACAGAATTCTCTCTCGTTTCTGTCTGTAAGAACTTAATAGCCGCAGGGTTGTTCTCCTGAATCGGGCATGGTACAGAACTCTTAAAGATAATGACCGCGCAACTCGCGTTATTACCACATTCGGCACCAACAATTAGTTATGTCCGAACCGGTAATGATCCGTTCCGAATAGTTTACAACGTGAGCGGAGAAGTATATCGTCTCGTAGCGGCCACTTTCGTTTGGTCAAGAACGATCGATTATCTGTATTATATACGTACGTATTTAGTTCCAACGCGTTTGTAATGGGTGTTTGATGCATTACTCTGGTACGTCCCATCGTTCATTATCTTACATGTGGCAGTCCCGTGCGTAATCGTAAATAATCCTTCCATTGCATTCTATTAAACTATACAAGGATATAGTCTAAAAAAAAAAAAACCACGCGAAACAGAAGCAATTTAAATGTGAACTTTATTCGGGAAGATCCGCGTTTGCATAATAAATTTTGAGCAACGCGACTAGGCGTCACTGGATTTTCACAAGCGTGTTCGCGCGCGACTTCGTACGTATTTTCTCCTTCGCATACCGCGAATGGGTTGCCGTCGGCGGGTGGGAAGTGACCAGTCGCCGGCCAAGGATAATGGACGAGCGAGCGGGAGGAACCGATATCGGCGCATTGGCTACGGTAAATTCCCCAGGTAATTGCTTGCGGAACGAAAATCCACGGCGATAGATAACGCAAAGCCACATGTGTAATAGGCGCGAAACGCGCTCACGCACGAGGTAAATCCTCTAATTGCGAGGAACATCCTAGATAATTAACACGCGCAATCTCTCTCTCTTCAAAAATACAAAAACGATGCAAATATCTAAGAAAAATTAAGTGTCAGAATTGTTTGTAAAATTAAATATTTAAAATTGTAAAACTAAAAGACATTAAGTTGAAAGATTCGATAAGTTACAAATGTTATCTAAAATAATTTGTCCGCACACACGATATCGCGCACGTTCCTAGCTCTAATGGTTGTATCACACTTTTCAACGGAATATGAGTCGAGAACATAATAAAGGGAGATGCCTGTGGTATATAATGTATATGCACCCCGCGGTAAATTCTGACGGTAATTGCAACGCATGTATACACGTTTGCCCGTGGAATCCTCGGAGAAGGATAATAATAGCCGAGGGGGTGCTGCTTTCAGCGACATAAACGGATAAGGATTGGAAAAAAAAAAAAAAAAAAAGAGAAGAGAAAAAAGATCTATAGCTCAATTATGCAGTATATTTATATTTCTGCATGATCATTGAATCTTTACATCACCGACTGGCCGTCCTCGTCCTTTCGTGAGAAATTGTTAACTCACTATATTTCTGTTAGATGAAGAAGTTTTTTGAAAATGTCTATTAGTTAAAAATTAAAAAAAAAAACACTATTTTGTGTTAAATACAATTAAAATTTTATATAAGACCCAAATGGATTGCAAGCACCTCCCTTTTTATTACGCGTTTAGAAAACTTACAGACTGAAGTGCGTCTCGTCTCACTCTCCTTTTTGCTTTTGTTAGTCCCACGAGTATTTCCACTTGGCGAGTGAACATAAAGTTGAATGTGGTGATTTTTTTTTGTGTCCACGAGCTAAAACAGCCGACCGTAATACAAGGTACGTAATACGTACACCGCCAGTAAATTCTCCTGATAATTGCGAAGCGGCGGTAAGTCGGGGCGCGGGTGCTCTCGCGGAATCCTGGAGAAAGGATAATAGCCAAGAAGGAGCGGTTTTCAAGCGCAACTTTGTGCATGGTGTGCACTCGCAAGAGACACGAAAGAATACAAATCCCCCGTGAGAAGACATCGATTTTATTGCGATCGTGATTTTATCGAGGCTCTACGAGGATACGATAACGTAGATTCGTTCAAGCCGGTTCAAAAAGCGATGATTTATGATCGCGCATGCACGGTTGTAAACCTTAATCGACGTGTAAATTATATATTCATCCATTCTTCAATGTCAAAGCGTGATTAAAAGAGCGCGTAATTAATAATATCGATTAAAATTGTGAAACACACGTCAGTGAAAGCTGAAACAAAGAGAAGAAGTTTTTAAATCTTGCAATCTCGCAAGTGTCGCATAAACATTCGAGAATGGAAATACGTTTTCGCGCGGGTTATAGGCCGCCGCGCCAATAACCCTCGACTTTTAAAGAGGGTTGGCGCGAGAGCACTCGGTTTCGCGCGCGCAATTTCCGAGCGAGAGCCTTGACGCCCGAGATATATACCGGTTATGTGTAAATTGTGGGGCGCGTACCGACTGTGCTAAATTACTTTGTTTGATACGCCGAGCCGACAGTATCGCGGAACAATCCGCCTACGCACCGCACCACGTAGGTCCAACTTTTCTCTTACATCATCCATCTCTCTTTCTCTCTTTATGCGGCCGCGAAACAACAATCAAGTTTCTTGACTACGATGTAAAAGAATTTGCGCGTCCGCCGAATATTGCGACTGAAATTTCTTCTTTCTCATTATCATATCTCATCTCGACCCGTAATCGCGCGCGGATATACATCTTTTCGCGAGACGGTGCGGCGAGGGCTTCCTTCCCTCCCTCTTCTCTCGCCACCTTGTTAAACCGATGGGAACAGATTTCTGATTGCGTACCCGGCTGGATGGCGGCTGAATGCTGTTGCTTGCACACCTCCTCCACGAGGGATTTCGCAAAGAAATCATTTTTACGCCAAGCTCATCTTAGCCGTGTTGCCGAAATATCGTGTAGCACAATACAAACGTTAAGCATTCTCTTTTGTTCTATCCGCGGTGTGGCGTAGGTCCGACCGATTCCGTCGAGGCTTCGCGATGTATCCGATCCAGTCGATGTACCATCGAGGTCTTCGCGGACTTCGTTCCAGACTCCCTTTCGGATTTCACAAATTACGTCCCCATTCCATGAATTTTCGTCCGAAGAGAGTTATTGCTAACTTTAACGTTCTCTCGATCGATTCCTTGATTTCGTCGAATTAAAGTTCAAGTTGGTTGCTAAATAAATTTTTTGACAAAATCTCTGACAAAATCTCTCTCTCTCTATTCGCAATATCTTTCTTAACGAGATATTTATCGACGCGCTCGATTCTATATCCTCGCGGTTCTATCCGGCCACCGCGGTAAAGTTTCGCAAATCAGTCGTTTCGCATGCGAAACCGACCTACCGTGCTGCCGGGGGATTGCAAAAGTTCTCTCCTCCTCCCTCCCGAACAGACGAGAAAGACGACACGCCCGCAGGAGATTCCCCGCATTTGGAAATGTTAAGTCACTCTCTGGGAAAAAATCTCTCGTGCGTGTGTGTTATATGCGCGCGTTTGAGCTATCTGAATTACTCGCGTTATCGCAAGTAAATCTCATCAGCACGATTTTTATTTGTTCGCTCGTCTCGTGTCTACTCGCGTCAAAATAAAGAGAGAACAACACGTTCGCTCGTACGTGATCACATGTCAGCTGTGAGTCAAAAAGTGCGTTTTCTCTCGGTGCGCGATTCGCTCATGCAGGACATTCCTGTTCGCCAAGAAGGCGCGCGATGAAGAATGCACGTAGGAAAGAATTTTTAAAGATTATAACGGTACCCTCGAGCACACTCCTGGGGATCACGGGCGTTTTAACGCGATTTCCGTGTATGTGTTCCAGTTATTCAACGACGCGGACATTACGTAAACTGACATTTTCGCGGCTAATACGAGCGAGCGATTCGACAGCTAGGGAGTTCAGCGGCGATAACGCGAGTGACTCGCCACGCGAGTATATTTCGAAAAAAAATCATCATCTCGATCAAATTGTTCGACCGCGCGAAAGCGCGCAATCGGCTTTTCATCCGATCGCTTTTCGATATTCGCAATCGGTCGCACGCAACAATCGTCATCATATGCGCAATTACAACATGCGCGCGTTCGAATCAAGCGAATCTAATTTAAAGGACATTAGCGGGTAATTTTATTGCGATTACGTGTCATGTTAAGCCTTTGAGTGATGGTACGTCCTTTTAGTGATAAAACGCGCGCGCGTTGCGCATGTGGGCGCAAAATAAATAGTCAAACGCCTACGTTGTTTGTATTTAATATCAGAGGTCATGTATGCGAAAGAAGAGACGGATCATAATGATATTCAATTTAGACCTAATCACACAATTTTACAATAAAAAAAGAAGATTAATTGTGTTTTCTAACATGTAGTTTTAGTCTGTCCGTTCAACGCGCGCACGCTTTGCCGCCAATATCGCCAATTCTTATTTCTTGAACAAGTAAAACGCGCGCGAACCCCATTCAAATAATAATCTGCCAAACACTCACCCACTCTCGACGCAACCGCCAGTATCAGCACCACGCCGCTCACGATTATCATCTTTCCTCGTTGTCGTCGCGTTGTAGCTAATGTGAGATCACAATTTTAGAATTTTGAAAAGCGCGACTTTGTCGAGACTGGAATATCGATGTTGGATGTTACTTCTCACACCGCGACTGTGCACCGCGCGCGCGAAGAGAAACCGGCGCGTTTCTCGACCGTGGTAATCGCGCGAATTCGCTCTCTCAACGGAATCCTCCGAATTCGGTCCCGCGTTCGGCGAACGCGGACTGATTCCAAGCGAATTGTCACCGATTAATTTTCTCTTCTTTTGCTTTTTTCTCGACTCCAACCGCGGCCTATCTACGAAAGCCGCAACAGCAATGCGCCGTCGTCGTTCAGAACCGCGAGAGCGCCATGGACGTCGCAAAACATATGCTACGGTCACGAGGAGAGAAAGGTGACTGCGGGTGTACGCGAGGTGTGCTCGATACCTCTTGTATTTCTTGGCATAGTCACCTTTCTAGCGCAGCGGCAACGAAGAAGGGAGTTTTGGTGTCGCCATACCACCACCCGCGTATCTCGCCACTACCTCCGGTCGACGTATTCACGATCGCCGGGAACAGAGAGTGGGGGTTGATAGTGGTGGACGCCTTCAACGACTGCTTGAAAAATCCTTCCTTGAGCTTTCTTTTAGCGTGTATATTATTAACCATTCTCTCTGTTTCCCGCGTGGAAAAATAGGGTTGATCGGCGATGAATCCAGTTCGAATGGCTCGCTTATTGCACACACACATCTTCGGATATATAATAAAATATATAATATAATAAATATTATTCAATAATTCAAAACATAGTAATCATAATAATCGCATGTGATAATCAAACGTAATTACCTTATCGTATAATTATCTCTTTTATCTTCACATTCGCGTAAAGAAATATTACTAATGTAACGCAAATATATATCTATGTATATATATATTATATATATATATATATATATGTACATACATATATATAGTTTTGTACTTTGAATAAAAGGAGTTTGTGCTGGCTAAGATTTACAATGTACTTTAGTCACATAGAGAAGCAATTTGTACAAAACGGTTTATTTTTTGTCCCCATATAAAATGACTAATACTATATATATCTTATTATACGTTATTCTTGCGCAGTATGTACGATATATGTGGAACATGTTTAACAAATTGGAATTATCATTATACATCAAATAGAATCAAAATATCGATGGCCATCATCATAAAACTCTCTTCCTCACTCACGACGATCAGTCAGATAAATATTGGAACATTGTACGGGATTTGTTTGCGAAGGAAATTAACAAGTTGATTTTATATATATATGTATGTCCTAGATACTAATGTACAAATTATTTATCAATCGATATGAATCAAATATAATAAAAAAATAGATATATAATCCCCACTGTTGAAATTACTAAATAAACAATGATTATATATATTATATATTATTGTAAATATAACAAATATAAGAATTTTCAATTAATTCAACTAATAATTACTTTTGATTCAAAACATATGCGTGCACGTCTTAAATCATAGACAATTATGCAGAAAAATTTTATAGAAATCATCTCTTCACTATTTTCCTCCAATTATGAAACACACAATAAATGAAAATATATATCACATACATTATACAGCTTCCGTCTTCAGAATACGTAGACGAACACATATGTCATATTACACTTGTTTTTTTCTAACCGAAGGATTAGGATACGTATAATTTCTTTCTTTCACCTTAACAACATATATCGGTGTAAACGACTAGATATTGTTGCGACACTTTGATAGAGAAATCGTTCTTCTAAACGTTCCTGAGAGAACTCGGCAGTATATCCGAATAAATACGTTATTAAAGAAGTAGGATTTTAAATGCAGTTGCAAACGTAGGAAGTATAGTCTGTAACGAATAAAAACGTTAATTGAAAGTAAAAAATTAAAAAAATTGATATTAATTGTTTCATTAAAAAAGCCTAATATTTTAAAACTGTGTTTTGAAAACACAAATATATAAACACAAATGCTTTTGACTTTCTCTCCGATACAAATATTGATTGACTCTTACATCATCACTATCAAAAAGCACTTGACAAAATCTATTCTAGATTTTTTTCCCAATCTTTTTACATTTTTCTGATCTAGAGAATAATTGTACATGAAATACATATATTTTTGGATAGAAAAACATTTGCAAATCTTTGTGATTAAAAATATTATTATACATACAAATGATATTTCTGCAATTTTTATATTTCAAGATATAGAGTATCTACAATTTTAGAGAAAATTCTGTAATTGTTAATGATATAAAAATGAAAATTCTTCTTATACCACCAAGAATGAAAACTCTGGAAATTCCAAAATTTTCTCTCAAGTAGTAGATATTCTAAAGTATTGAATAATCATTGTACAAAGCGCGTTTGACGGAAATATTTGATTCTTCTTTCTATATTATCAAATCACTTAAACACTGAGTAATAACTGGTGTAAAAAGTTCAGGTGTGTTTGTCAACTAATTTGTTAAATAACATTTCTCTTTGTTAATACCTATAAAACGGATTTGTATTGATTTGTACAATCAAATATTGCCTCGCAGCAGATCATAGTCATGCGAAACATCGTCAAATAGAAACGCGGCATCGTTACAATTCTACAAGTTTGTACAAAATTATTTTCAAATTAATCGCAGGAAATTACCACGCGTCCTTGCTGAATTGCGGACTTTGATTCACTGCCCGACACCGATAATCTACTATAACGCAGTTCATGTAAACGTTTCCTCATACATTTACATACACTCGCACGTTCGTGACGCTGAATGATAACAGTCTGTTTCTTTTAGCAGCACTTTCCCAACATTCTATTTCTATTTCTTTTACCTGTTTCCCCTTCTGAAACCGCGCGGATATACATATCCGTTCTATTCAATATAGAAACAACAGGTGCGTCAAAAGAGACAGATCCTAGTATCATATCATAAAGCGTAATTCGCATATTAACATACACGTGAAAAATTAAATAGCTGCGTTTAATCGAGAGGTGTGTACACTTCTAATTACTAACTAGTTCAATCTGTCTATATTTTTTGCGCAGATTGCTCACGGAGTCTTTGAACAAAACAGGGTCCAGTCGCATATTAGATCGCAATAGAGGCATATATCCGAATACAGCGACAAATGTGTTCATGCACGTTTGTCGCTGTATGAAATGATCTGGGTCGTTCCACGGGGATCTGGAATGCACACATATCACAAATATGACACTGATGTTGCGCACATGGCTGCAACAAGATAACACTTACCTGATTCCAGTTACCGCGGTGTCTTTGTACAGCTTACGCTGCGTCACTTTGATGGGTGGTCTTCGAGTCACGTGACTTACCAGAAAATTCATCAGTATGTCTTCGCAATTCTGCGACTGTTCCACAGTTTTGTGAAGAGTCGAGCTTAATAATTCGGTATACAAAGTATTGTAGTAGCGATGATAAAAAGCAGCACCAGTCAGAATGATACTGTAGTCATTTGTCCATTTACTCGTGTAGCCCCAAGAACGCTTAAAAATGCAAAAATGACCAATTTTATTGTAGAAAATTATTGACAAAATTAAATAACAATCATTTGTTGCGAACTGCGCAAGATTTACCTTTGAGTCATCCCAATAATGAGATCTCGCTGGATACCCTACTATACGATCGGGAAACGAACGCCAAACCGTAAAAGCGAAATCGATCTCGTCGGTGTTTAGAGTAGCATCTTCATCGAGTGATAATATGGCACTAGTTTTGATTAATGGATGCGGATAAAAACGTTGGGATATACCGTCGACTGCGACAACGTTAATTGACGCTTTGATACCCTGCCAACGTGGTTTTCTTGGCACCGGGATATCCGAGTTCCACATAAGTATTATCTTGAATGAAATAGTATGTTATAAATAAAGTCGAGAAGAGATATCACACAAATGAGAAAATACGTTAGCACAAAAAAAATTTAAATAACAGACTCACTTTATCTAGATATTTGCTTTTCGAGAGACTCTTAAGCAAGCGATAAAGAACAGCAGTGGATCCCAATTGCGAATAGATTATGGCAGTGAAAGTATTACCAGGGTTACTGTTTGAAAAAGGAAGTTCTTGCTGACTGTCAGCAAACTGCGGTAAAATAGTCAGTGCTCCAGGATTGGTATTCCAGACAATTCTTTCCCGCGTACCTTCCCACGGCAAACGTTCGCGAATATTCTATAAATTTGTTACAGTGATTAAAAAATCGAAGTCAAATCCTTAATAAATCGTCATAAGAGCAGGTATTATTATATTTACTTCGAATACGGTAAATACAATTTTCTCAATGGACGAAAAATATCTCTCCCATAAAAATTGTGTCTGTTGTCGTAATTTAAGAATTTGTACATTGGACACAGACCGTACTATATCTGGAATCTATAAAGTTAGGTAAATTTAATATTACATTGAGTTTTTAAATAAACTTTGAAACGTAATTCGAATGCATTTGCATTGTCGACTTACTTGAAGTAACAATCTTTCATCGGAAAATATGACAGCCTGAGTCCAATCGATACGCTCATGAAAGGGAAGAGCCCAACCATTACTTAAAATAACTGGAATACATCCTGCCCTCAGAGCTTCCAAAAATCGAAAGCTACCTAATCGTCGCCCTCGTGGAACAAGACAAAATGTAGCATTCATTAACAAAATTTCATAGTCATACCTGCAAAAAATAAAAAAAATGTAAAATTTATATTTTTTAATAACTGGTTCAAAGAGTTTCAGCAGTTTTGTTACTTACGTATCATATTCCTGATTATCTTGCTGACAGTGTTCATCTTGCAATTCTCTCCAAGCTTTACCATGACGACAGGTTGTAACAAACACTAAATCTTTGCCATTGTGCAAATGATAAAGAGCATTTCTCGTTTCAGATCCAATACCGTGCACATATCGCTTTCCCTTAAAAGCTGCCACGTATTTCTTATTGTTAGGAAAATTATTTTCTAACGCTTGTCCAGGTTCTCCACCACGTTCCGGATGTTGTTTGCCAAACAAAGGTATTGAAATATCAAAATCCGGTCTGTGTCTGAAGATGGACATGCTGGCTTTAGCTAACATGGCATAGCCAACATCAAAAGCTAGAGATTCTTCCGCATAATCCGGCCATGTGCCAGAATACAAGTTAAATATCAAGTGATTTCTTCCATTGTTCCAATATGGCAGATGCATCAGTTTGGAGGGTAAATTGTGTACAAATTCAGAGGATAAAGGATCCCTATCTAATGTATCCAGAGCTAAGACAAATATACATGCTCTTGATGGGTCTGATGTGTAATATCTCGACTCAGTGATAACGTTTAATATTTTTTGGTATAATGGACTTATCACATCCTCAACAGGGTATACATATACAGTGAAACCATGCTTGCATCTTGTAAAGTCAAAGCAAGTTTCCATGCGGCATTGTCTCGTACGTTGAGACATAGCAAACGAGCCACTGGATGTCTTTAAATCTTTGTCATAAAACTCTTCGTTTAGACTTATATATGAAGGCAATCGCTCATAAGGCAACTGAGATTTGCCTGTCCATTTTTCGCTTTTTAAACGATATCCACCAAAGTAGCAGTAACCAAGAAACGCACATGTTACAAACAACAGTAGATAGCGTTTCTTGGCTTGCATTTTCAATACAGTCAGGTTATACAAAGATATATGATAATTCTAAACATTATTTTTTTTCCAATAAATGTGTAAAAGATCTACACTTAATCACAAGCACATTATATCAATTACTTATGTAGGTCAAAAGTTCTTCCAAGATACTTTTGTTCTTTTGTATTGCTGTAACAATAAAAAAAAAAAAAAATATCACACATTAAGCACTTTTCTATCAACAAGCATCTGTATACATATTTATACATACATATAAATTCAAATAACATGTACATGTATTTACATATGTATAAATTCAAATAAGAGTCTGTTTGCACCAATGAAACAAAACTGTGTTGTATAAACATGTAACGATATTACATACACAATTTAAGTCAATATTCGCAAAATAAGCATCTTCTTCATCGACAAAAGAGAACCGATATAATTAAAATTGAGAAAAATTTACCTGTTAGTGAAACCAGGACAAGGGATAGCTATTGACAGGAAGGATTCAAGTGGCTTGATCGTCGCAAGGTACATGACGGACTGGAACGCGAACTGATATATGCCGTCGATAAATCTCTCACGCTGCTTTTCTACGCACAGTACTTTGTACACGGATACGCGTCGTGGCGTTTAATAAAGTGACGGATGATGTAAACTGTGTGCGCGACGGTTCGATTCTAGGAGAAGATAACCTATAAACTGTACGATCTAACGGACGTTGCGCGGTCAACGGTCACGCCGAATTTCCACATCGCTGACAAATGGCACGTACGAACGCCGCGATTCATGACGATCCCGACACGACGTATATCTATTTACGGGAGCGCGGTCGATGCGTCGATTCTTCTAGGTTAGTTGTGACGACGCGCAGCAATACCGTCGGGCCCGCCGGCGATTTTACGCCCACTCGCATTTTCGACCGGTGTCGGTGGACACGCGTGACATTGATCGACGACCGTTCGCGAGTGCAAAATCATTGCACGCTGCGACGTATTAAATAATTGGTTTGAAAATGCAACGCGAATTACATGCGATGACGTTGAAAACGATTATAGACTAACAAATCGCTAAACACACTTGACAACTCGCTTCGCGTGAGCAGCGACAGCTGTCACCAGCTGCCCGGAAAGCGAGTTTTGCCGAGACGACGCGAAGCAACACGACGCGAGCAGCGCAGCGCAATGCGACGCGCGGGCCGTGTAAATCGCGCGCTTCTATCCACTTGTCAGACAATTGCGCGAATAAATAATCTTTGTATTTATAAAAACTAGCTTTGTGTTATTACAAGTAAACAAAAAACATCTCGTGAGAATATTTAAAATCTCTGTCTATGTGAAAAATCATACGAGAATACTGGATGACAATGTAATTATCGCAAGCTCCGATCACTGCGTATATTGAAAAAAAGAATATTATAAAATGAGAAAACCGCTGAGATAAATGCGTTATTGCAATGCTCTGTGGAGTAATATAGTACTCGCGTCAATTTCGTGCATACAATGGTAATGATATCACAATGGGGCGCAAGGTGGTTCGATATCGCACAAGCGGATGCGGACAATTTGCAATTTAATAACCATTTCTCATTAGCGCAAGGTGCGAACAGCAAAAGAAGCATTAAAACAAAAGGATGCAATTTATGCGTACCTCTTCCCGCAAGTTCCGACTTCGTTTAAAGGCCTCTTCGAGCAACAGATGCACTCTCGCTTTCGTCGTCTTTCCGGTGACGATCGCGTCGCACTGACAATTGACTACTTTGACAACGCGCAGACGTCGCGGCAAATAAGGAGTTATGAAATTCTTACCTTGAGTACGCTCGTTTCTTCTGAACACACGTATGCACGCGGTACACGCTGTTGCTCAACGTTCGCGAACTTATTTTTTGCTTAACCGCGAGGAATTTGTACTCTGAACCAGTGTGTATTTTTGAGCGAAAAAAGAGCGGATGTTTGCTTTTTCGCTCGCGCACGTTTCTCGTGCGAAATCAGCGGAATTTTTTCCCAAACAGATCGCCTTGCTTGCCGAGATTCGAGTGAAATATACACAACGATCGTTATTGATTTCGCTATCTGTTGCTCAACAGCAAAAATCGTATAAAATTTAATGCGCGCGAGCGCAATTTCTATATCTCTCTCTCGAACGCGATGCAAGTCATCGAAATATCATTTAAATGAAGATGTGTGTGTATAGCAATAACACAGATGAACGTATCGATTCAATAACAACAATCTGTATATATATACAGGGTGTCCCGGAATGACTTTAACATCTCTCGTAGGCAGGTAGAAGAAGTAAAACTGAGTCGAAAAGTCCTGAACC
>QVNV01021966.1:0-11128 GCA_014825455.1 Pseudomyrmex pallidus | reverse complement strand
TTTCGACAACTAAAAGTAGCTAGCGAGAAAGTTTTGCACAATTTATTTACTTCTGGAGAAGCATTTTGGATTTGATGCAGTAAATACGAAACGAGAAGAAAATTAAAAACGTCGGTTTACAGGTCTCTATTGTCGGTATCCAGTACCCTCTTAAGTTTTGCCTTTTCTAATAAACTCGGGGTAAACTGAAAAGTAAAAATGGCTTTGTTTTACTCTAAAAGTCTAGTTTGCCAAACGTCGTTAATTTTAAATGAGCGTTAAAGACAAGAAATTATATGATTTAAGATTTTACTTAAAATATAAATTAAATTCTCTTACATAAAATTTCCTTTAAAAGATCGCTCCCAATATTCCTCCCTCGTTGTAACACACCGACCCGTGTCGTCGATAGAATAACCGGGACCTTCTGAAAGCGAGCGTTTCTCTTCGAAAGTCACTACATCAACAAACCTTGAACATCGAGAAGCACTTAAAAGTAGGGAGCAACAAGTCAATCGCGGCACACCTGTGTGCATTTTTAAACAGACCGCGATCGATGCCACATGGAGAAATAAGCCATTTTTATAAGAGTTTGTGGCGCGGAACAGTCGAAGGACGACGACAACGACACATATGCACACGGTAGATGAGAGCAAGCAGACCAGAAAGAGAGATTTGGCAGGGAGACTGAAACGCGAGGGATGGGAAGAGCTAGGGTTTCGCGCGAGGCGTACGCTTGGTGTATGCTTGCTTTTTCACGACACTCGGTCTTTGATCGGCTTTATGAAAATCCAATAATAACACCGACCGGGGACGACCAGCGCTTATTTTGTCACCGACTCGCACGTGTCTGGATCTCGGCGATTGTCAATAGTTTCGCAGCGGTGATTTTGCCGTGAACGCGCGACTCAAAAGTTATATCGGAGAGAGTGAAAGAGAGCGAGATGTGTGTGTGTGTGTGAGAGAGAGGGAGAGAGAGAAAGAGAAAGAAGAGACGAGGCCCGTCAAACCTGGGTGATTGCCGCGCATTAGAACGTCCCCGCACATTCACTCCCCAAGTATATGTGACAGGGGTGTGTGCGCAAACAAACGAGCAATTTCTAAGTGCCTGAGCGCGATAATATTTCCGTCACGTTCGAACGCCCAGTTCCCCGGAATCACGAGCGTGTTCCGGGACCTCGTAAAATCGGAGAGATAACACACGCGAGAGGGCCTTCGTTTTTCCCCGCCCTCGATCGACTTTACGTCGGCTAATTTTATCGCCACCTTTTCTTACGTCCCCGTGCGATCGGTGAGAAAGGCCGCGCCGTTGATGGGATTTGACAGGAAACGAGGGAATACACTGGCGCCGTATCGTAGATCGTTAAGGGCTTTGAGAAGCAGCGGTAACGATCCAGAGGGTAGATTCGGCGTAATGGAAGTTACTAAGTTAGATTAAAGTAAGTGTGTGTGGGTATACGTGTTATAATTGTAGCTGTTATATTATAATTAAATGAATGTTGCTTATATTATCATATCGTCGTTTATCTTGGACGGGGACCAAGAATAAACCGAATAATATTTCTTCGAAAAAAAAAAACAAAGAAAAAAAATAAAAATCGCGCGAGTTGATTATATTTATTTTTATTAATTAATTACAATCAATAATTGTTTCTTCGTTCACGTGAAAAGCAAGATTAATCATTGAATTCGCCTCTTCAATGAAGCCTCGGTTGGAAGTTCCTGCCTTGTTATTTCCTCCTAACGATAGTTTCCCACGAAGAAGTTCTGGAACTAACGGCCTACTTCCTTTCCCCTTCTTCGCGTCTCGGAATTCTGAAACGCTTTTTCAGAGCGGGGGGCAGCTGGGATGGCAAAAACTTGATTTCCAATCTTTCACGTCGTCGCGCGATAAATCCAAGACAAACGTGATGGAAATCGATGTGCGCCACGTTAAAATACAGAACGATTTTCAAGCAAATTGATGTTGCGTGTCGCGACATTAAATATCAAAATGTCGCGTCGAGCGTCGCGTGTATTTTACGTGAGGAACACCGCGCGTTTACCTCGGGCAAAAGTTTTGGGCAAATGATACGCCCCATCCAAGATCCGGCGTTGCGCGAATACGTTTCCGCGCGCGCGACTGCTGTTTATAAATTAATCACGCTGCCTAGTTTATCAGCGATCGCGCAACACACGAAGTTAAACAAGCCGTGTAAACGCGCGCGAGCTCGCGCATCTCCAGCATCCGCGTAGGTTCTCTCGCGCCATGCCGGTCCATTAACTTTCTTCTCTCTCTCTCTCTCTCTTTCTCTCTCTCTCTTTCTCTCTCTCTCTCTCTCTCTCTCTTTCTCGAACTTGACCCAGTGCCACGCCGAACCTCACGAGCATTGCAAGCCGAACCGGCGACTGCATTCTTATCGATGCATTTGCATTCAAAGACGGTAAATCTACTTTTTATTCCCGTGTTTCCCGTAGCACTTGGTGCTACAACCTGTTACTCTCTTTAGGGGCTTTCTCTTAGGTTCCAAACATTCATATTGTTCGATCACAGAAGAAAATCGGTCTCCTGTTTTATTCATATTATTCTTTCGAAAATAAACAGTCGTAACGAAACTTTTGACTCTTCAATACTTGAGAAGAAATTATATCAAATAATTCAATAACCTTTCCTTCTGTATTATTTTACGTTATTCTAACTTGGATAGAGTCGCTTTCTATTCGTGACATTTAGCTTTGTTTTTTAAATTAAAAAAATAAATAAATAAGTTTCGTTCTTCATTTAATTAATCTTTTCATCAATTTGACGTGACATTTTCCACCAGAAGAATGACAATTGTTATCGTATGTTAATTAAATTGCACTGTCGACACTTTTTGTTAAGCCGGAGGTGTCGCTATACGTCGGCTCGTATTATTACCGTTATCGATCCTGTCGATTTACAAAAGACGGAACACGCAAACGCCTTGATCCACCGGACGGATCACGTGCAGTCGTAGTTTCGGTTTATTTGTCCACTTGCATAATTTTCCATCTCAAGATTGTTAATCCGAGAAGTATTGCGCTGCCGGTGGTCACGCTATGAAAAGCGAATATAAAACGAACGAACCGCGCAGTAGATCGATAGAGGATATCGAGGCAAAAAGCCAGAAAGAACCGACGTATCGGTATCGTGATCAATTAAAGGGCGCAAACGCACTTTGACGCGATTGCGGGCAATCCGATTGATTTTATTCCCTCCTCTCTTTCTCTCTTTTGTTGCTATATGAGCTGCTATATCACCTGACCTCACTCTCGGATTACTGCATCGTGAGAAAGGGAATCTCTGAAAATTCGATCCCGCGTCTCTGTGCGCGTTATTCGACTGCGGCAGTCGATAGTTAGAGGAGTAGAAAATATGCGCATTCGTCCCTCGATATTTTCCTATCTTTTCTTCTCCCGATTGCTCCCTTTCCATTTGTCCGCGCAGTTTCGAATGTACGCTCCGACTCGTCGTGCGGCCGAGATTTATTGTGTCGGTCGAATTACCTTGGCCGCGGACTTTCGAATGCACCCGGCGCGTGAAGGAAATGATTTTCGCTTAATGGGGCAAATTACTCTCACGATTAACCCGACTATTATAGCCGACTACGTTTGTTCGCCGCATTCGCTGCTTTTTCACGGCGAAAGTAGCGCAAACAAAATTTTATACTTTTAAGTTCGCAAAATCGGGCGATTGTTCTCGCAGTTTTTACTTCAAGAACAATTATCCGAGACTTGGCGTAAATCTGGTTTATATCGGAAAACTTGTAAAGTTTCTCCGAAAAATACTTTTCTTTGTTACGTACAACTTTTATATAAAAGTTCATAATAACACATAAAAAAGAAAGAAAAATCAGTTTTGTGAAAACATATGTTAACTCTCACCGGTGTTCCGATAACCTTCTCGCGAAATAACGTTGTCTTGACCCGCGCGCCACGAGAAACGATATATTTTCCGACGGAATGTTCGTTCGGCGACGTTTCCGACGAGTTTTAGGATGTCGGAATCAAGCGGGGCGCTGCGACGATTGCTCCTTGCGCTCACCGAAACAAGTGAAAAACAAGCAACTGCAATTGCTCCGCAGTATCTAATTCGGTTAAGAAGAGTATTTAATATACTCTCTGCTTACGAACCGGAATATATAACTTGTCGGAAAATTTTATTTTCTTCGCGCGGATGACGCGCACAAAAAATTAAAATGTTAATAACAAAAATAATATAAAAGTACACAAAAACTAAACATGCATTGCATTACAATAATTTAGATCACTTTAAAAATTAAAAAAAAAAAAATCTCTTCTATCGCGATTTAAAGAATGACGCAGTGAGAAACGAACGATGCGCTGTACGTTACAGTGATTGCACATGACGCGCATTAAGGATTAATCTTGCATAAAGATTTCCGTCGATCTAAATATAAACGTCTTGCCACGTTGCTATATCTCCGCATGGCGTTGCAAACTCCCGTATTCGCCGTCCGAGTTAGCGCTCGTTCGTTCGCTTTGCACAATGACCGGATAATTTGCACGTATAACGGACGATGATTTATAATATCATTAATTTAACTCTTGAGATTTTCGCGGTGGCGACGAATTTTTGCGACGAGAAGGGGCGCTACTCTCTCTCTCTCTCTCGCCTCGTTTTTTCTCTTCCCGAGCTTCTTTAATGCCGCAGCTTCTTCGCCTGCCCCGTCACGCCTGTGTGCAGTTTCTTTTCCGCTCGGTCGTTACCCCCTTTAAGGAACGCGAGTGCTTCGTTTAAATGATAAACCTTAGTTCAGGCGCGCGAATCAACAAACTAGTCGCTCTTTAATTCTCCCCTGCCGAGTAATTCATTTACTATTTTGCGCTCTCTTTTCTTGTTAATTCAGTTTGTATACATCAACGATGTCTTAACGTTGCCTTATTTTTGTTCAATGGATTATGCCATTAAATTAAGAAGGAACTAACAAGGATGTCTTAATATATCGTCAATTTAATCGTGTTTGAGTTACAGACTTGTTAAAATCGGAGAAATTCTTAAGAAACTTTTAGATGAGATAAAGTTAGACGGATGATGAAGTGCTAATTTCAGGTTTTCAACAAATTTTGCATAAACTTTATTCTCTAACAAGATTTTATACATATTTCAGCATAACACAAATTGGCTGCGCAAAATATATGTACAGAAAATTAAACTATCGAGAAGAGAGAGAGAGAGAGAGAGAGAGAAAGACAATAATATCAGAAGCAATAGTACGCAAGCCGCGGTTTTTCTCTCGAGTAAAGATTTTTCTCGCGGATTGGATTTTATGTAGCGTTGTGTTGAAAATCGACAATGAAAAGTCGGACCGCGTCGTGAAAACACAACAAACGCAATAAACGAGAGCGATTTCAATAGCGGGAAATATACGATAAAGACAACGGGCGCGAGTTAACTACCAGAAGTATCTCGAAAAGCGGCAGAAACATTGAGAAGCAGTTGAGTTGAACGGCTGAGGAAGAGAGCCGTTGCTGCCGACGTGGTTTTACGAACGTTCGGCCAAGCAGCGCGGAGAGAGAGAGAGAGAGCGGAAAGACGAACGAAAGATGAGCGGAGAGAAGAGATGTGAGACGAGAGAAGGCGAGCGACCGGACGTGGTCCCGGTGGGACGAGTGTGGAAGGGCGAAGAGGAGACACAAAACGAAAGACGATGACGAAGATCCCGGCTGGGAAGAAGCCGAGAGTGAAGTGGTGCGCGAAGAAGACGAGGGGGACGATCTGCAAGGTCCAGGGAGCGCAAGACAGTCCATAACGAAGAAGCTGCCGGTCGATCTGGAGAACCGGTTCCTCCCATTATCGCCGCTCCTCGTCGGCCACGCGACTCTCCGTCCTCGTCGCACGCCACGCGAACGTCGAGCGACTGGCTCGATGCACCTGCAGCTGCACTACACACCGTTCATCAGTTACGGCCGCGCTTCGTACACGCGCGCGCTCTCTGTCTTCATTCCTCTTCCTCCTTTCTCTTTCTCTTTCTCTTTTACAGTGTCTTTATCTGTCCTCGTTTCTTCTGCACTTCTTCAAGCTGGCCGGGCTCTGCATCCTCCTTTATCTCCTTTTCTTCTGCTCGATCCTCTCTAGTCTCTCTTTCTCTCCCTCTCTTCGTCTTGCTTCTCTCTTTTCTTCTGGAGCAGGCAAGCGTGTTCCACGTTTTCTCTCTCTTTATCTAAAGCTCCGTCCTCCTTTCTCCTTTTGCTTGCACGAGCCGTTTCTCCCATCCTGGTCCCGCGTGTTTGCTTGCTCGTATATATTCTTCTCTCTCTTTCTCTCTCTCTCTCTCTCTCTCTCTCTCTCTCTCTCTTCTGTGTTCTAACCGATCGTACACACCGGTGTAGCCCATTACCCGATATAACTTGTCCATAAGGGAGTGAGAGAGAGAGAGAGGAAAAAGAGGGAGAAAGAGAAAGATAGAGGCCTGGGGCTATCACCCGCAGAAGCCAATCTCACGGCGCACAAAACGCCGCTCTCCTTTGTCCCGTCGGACAACCGCAAAAGAACTTAAAGGACGAACATCTCGTTGCCCTTCGCTTCGCGGGAGGAGCAGCAAGGCTCCCCCGTCGCCTCCTCGCCGATCGCGACCGCCTGATCATCGTTCGGAATATCGAGTACGTATCCTGCTATCGGATTTCCGTCCAAGACAACGGCGCGACTATAATACGCCCGGTGAAACATAATTTCATAACCGCGATGTCTTATATCTCTCGAAACAGGATTTTACCTATGAAGAAATTTGTATACATATTGAAATCGCGTCAAAAAAAAAAAAAAAAAAGGATCTGGTGTAACTTTTTTATTGTAAATTTTTTCCATCTAAATACTTGGTCTTCGACTTGAGATAGGTGGTATCTCTCTACGAATTAGTCAGTAAATTTCCCGAGAAGCCACGGGCTTTCCATCCACGATCGAGCGATAACAGCTTCGAGCTATACATCGACATTGTCCTGTTCGAATTTCTCGCGAATATCCGTGTGTAATAATCGGATTATAGATTCGAAATAACCTCGGCATGTGGCCCCGTAATTGCATTTTTGATTTCCGAGGAGACGGCGCGGCGGCGGCGCGCTCTATCGTTTCGCGTCGCTTACAAAGCACCGCGAAACCACAATACCATGTGGTCCGTAACTCAATATACCGGCGGAATATCGGCGTATAATACGGCCCCGAATTTGGGATGTCGAGTTTCGTGTCGATAGCGCTCGGTTTCTCTCGTAATTGGACAGTTACAAGGAAACGCTCGAAACTGCCCTCGTCATTACCGTCAAACTGTGGATTATGAACTTTGAAATTAGATGCCTATCGCGCTCGCGAGAATTAATTTGCGAGCTACTGCAAATGTACTTGAAACCGCATGAGAAAAGGGCACGAATTTTACCTTGAAACAAAAAAGTGTTTTCGGTCTTTAATTAATTAATTTTTTTTTTTAGTTCGAACACACGTCTACATACATGATCCACATACACGATATACATTCTCTCGACATCCTTTTTTTTTCTGGTGATTTCCATTCTATAATTGCGCGTTCATAAGACAACACCGCGATAACGATCCAATGTAACGGAGAAACGGGAGGAAATACGCGTTTCGCGCGCGACCAATCGCACGCTATTGTTCCGCGACGGGGGTTTTTAGCGTCTCGACCGCGCGCGATTATACGCGCGCGTTTAATAATGGGAACGTTACCGGCGGTTCTCACGTGACTTCCTGCCGTTGCCCTCGCGCACCGTGTGCCATGCCAAAGTTCGTTCCGTAGCTTCTTCCTAAGGTTACTTACACTTAGGCGTTGCGCACAACCGCGGAAACCTTAATTCCGCGCCTCCTTCACCGCAGCCGACTAATCACTTCCCACGTGTAGCCCCAGTCTGTAGGTACACACGTGTCATACATACGGATGCGCCGAGTCCTTTCTCGCACGGGAAATGCATATCCGTGGAATCGCCGCGTATACAGTTACACTTGGCCACCGTACGTTGATCACGCGTTTATAATCCCCCATGACTCTTCAGCCTTTAATGATGCCAAGTACGTGGATATTATGTCTCGACAGAAAGAGAAAAAGAGAGAGAGAGAGAGAGAACACATCCCCATATTTGTAAAAACAATGGCAAAGTAAGAATTAAAGGTAATTGCTCAAGTCGCACTCTCTTTTTCTTCACATAAAAACGTGTAATTAATGATTCACTGTTTGCATTCGCTTTAAATAAGATTCAAATCTTAGCGAGTGCTAACAGTTAATCACTTCGATACGTATTGATTTTTTGTGGAATATTATACACTTTCAAATGTCATTGCTTTGCTGATTTCTACGTATATTGATAGCAGTGGTCAGATATTTATCCCTCAACCGTCACCTGCGGTCTGAAAGACCCCAGCGAAAGTTTGCGCTCTGATATCTTTAAATTTAACATTTGAAAATGGCGCTTATGGCGCCAAAAACAAAAACAAAAAATTTGCGTCTTGCATACTTTTTTTTGCCGATTTTTTTTCACTACTTTAAATTTGAAATTTTTAAATAAAACTAATAACATATTATTATAAAAGATTTGAAAAGTACTCAGTAATTTTGCTACATTAAAATATTGATTTTTACCTTGTTGTGATGAACGTTTAAAGTCGTTGGGGTATCCTAGACCCCATGTGACGGTTACGAAATTCTGAAGAGGTGTGACGGTTGAGGGTTATGAAAACGGGAGACAAATGTGACGGAACAAGTCAATATCCTCGAAAAAAATATCTTAATTTATTGGCATTTATTGCGGTTCTTTCAATTTTCATTTTCTATTATGTGTTGCGATAAATAATGGCAAGACCGCAAACACAGACAGGATCCGCGAACGTTCCTAAGCGGTTTTTTTTTTTTTTTATCGCTGCTTGTTTATCTGGTTGAGCTGTTTTTATCGGAGAATATATTTCATACGTTTATGTCAAGTTTTAACAACTTGCGGGATAAGTAAACTCCGTGCATGTTTTATTTATCATTCTTATAATGCACCTCCGCGGAGCCCATTAATGCAGTCACATAATACATATATTAGCGGGCAAGAGCTCTCAAGAATTATACGTCGGGCTAAAATGCGACACTGCTAGACGTGGAAAGTTTTCGCGGAGAGGTTAGCAGTACATTAAGCTTAAACTCTAAAGAACGGCTGACGTACACACGTTTAGGCGAGAGAGAGATATGCATTTCCCGTGTATCTCTCGCTCACGGGAGTTACACAGCGCGCTCGGATAACAATAAAAAAAGATATACAACGTCATTCGAGAGATTCAAGATGATCGCGACATCCGATATTCCGAACGTGCGGCGTGCGAAAGCGAAATATATTATTTCGCTTTCCCATAACCGGGACGAAATCTGACGGTAAGACCCGATTTTATTGCGCCATTTTTTTCTAAATAGAAACGATATTCTTTATGTCAAATAAAAAAGCATTGTTTGCGAGGAATCGATACCGACGTAATATTTTTTTTTTTCACATGTGGTATCTTTCAAAAATCGCTGATACAGAAAATATAGAAATTTAAGTGTAATTTTGTGCCGCAACGCAATTGAATAAAAATTTAACCGTCATATCTTGTTGGCTGATAAAATAATAATAAAATCGTGTAAAACACAGAATTACAGTAAATGTTCGACTCTGCAATTAGACGCGTTAAATGAATCTTCTCAAATCGGAACTTTATATCGTTACACCAGACTCTCTTCCTCCGCGAAGTGACACTCTCATCTTTTTATATCCGGACTCAAATAACTCGGAGGTGACGGTCATTGACATATCATTGATTTATCGACGTTGATTTTATCCTCGTGGCTATAATATCGAAAAAAAGAGATTAAAAAAAAAATAATAACGATAATGTGGATATGAAAGTATTTTCAACTAAGATTTTATTTAATTTTTACTCTGTAACATGTCGGAAAAAAAAATTATTTTATCCCACGGCTTGCTTCCGACCATTAGGTATGTTTCTGTTGACCTCAAAGTGTTTCAGCGGACGGATCGTTATTTCCCGATTCGATACGATCGGACACACCACCACCGTCGATTTCGTTCTCGCTCTCGTATCTCGGTGGGTTATCGGCTGACACACCGCGGCCTTTATCCGACTGTAATCTATAACCGCGGCAGCAGCGTCGCTCCGCTAGATTCGACAGGTGGTTTTTCGACCGGAGGTGGATCGTTAGTATCAAACCTATGCCGGGATAGCTCGAGGGCACACAACGACGAAGACGACGGCGACGCGAGAATCCTCTTTTTTATCTGGCCGAGTTTCTTTCAAGCATGAGCGGGAGGGTGGGAGAAAGGAGAGCGAGAGTCGACAATTTGTAGATTTCTTGCGCTACGAGCTCTCGAATTTATTCCGGCCTCGCTCGTCAGCCGAACATTACGACGAACGCTTACTCTCGTCTCATTAATGCGGCTTTCGCGCTCAAGTCAATGACTCGGTCTGTGTTTTACTTAAACGCGACTACATTAATTTAATTGCCGTGAGAAACGACTACACGATGGTCTCTGCCGTCCTTGACAGCACTCGTCATGGGAGTACATTTCGGTATAACAGCCGGAATATGGTAATTTTCGATCGGCCGAATATATGATCAATGTCTTCTCACGCTCGATCACGTGTGGAATATTAAGTAGGCTGATAGTCAGTGACATAAATATGGCTACGTAAAATAGTAATAAATACAGAGAACTCAATATACGCGTCGAAGAAAAAATATATGTAAAATTGGGGATTCTTGTTTTGGAATATTCAGAATTAATTTAATGAACGTTGCTGAAGTATAGTAATAATATATAAAACTCAATAAATTATAGCTAAATTTAACATCGTGAGAGATGTTTTTTTAAGTGCGTATTTAGATATTTATCAATGACATTTAATAAGCGAAAAACATATTTCGCAAAGTTTTTTTTTTTATTTTTTTTTATTTTGTGTATCGGTAAACTGTAGAGATATACATACGTATAGTCGCATGGATTTTTCTAAGAGATCAAAAACTTATTGCATAAATTAATAATAAAGAAGAAGATTCTTCGGCCTCTGAACTCTTTAAATTAAAAAATGAAATGAAAATCGGTTATAAGAGCCGTTTGCAGGATGTTGTGCAGAAATATGCTTATATAT
>QVNV01021965.1:0-11910 GCA_014825455.1 Pseudomyrmex pallidus | reverse complement strand
AAAGAAAACCAAGAGTGGATATTAATGTCGCAGCACCAGCACGACGACAGTTACACTTCCAGTTTTCTATTAACGTTGCGAATATTTGTAAAATTAAAAAAAAATTTGCTACATCAAAATGTTAATAAAGTTTAACAAACAATCGTATTATTGCGTTTATATAAGATAACTGCACACTTTTTTACAATATTATATTAATCGAGTATATTTTATTACAAATAAAGTTTATATACGTATATATAGTCTTTTTTTTTTCTACCTGCAATTACCTTCTCCTTGCGCAAACTGCGGATAATTTTAAGCAACGCATTATTTGATGTAATTGTCCAATTATGAAGAATATGGGATGACGCACACATGTACGTAATCTGTATTATTAGATCAAAGAGTTTAAAAAAGACACGTTCTTTCCTCTCCCCTTCTCCGCAGCGCGTGAAATGCATCGGAATAAAAATATTCTCTGCTTACGTAAATTTAGTAAAATACCGCTTTTTTTTTTCTCTTTTAAGACATATCGTGTGTTAAAATATATGTTGTAAAATATATTTCCTCGAGAAAAACGCGCACTTTATCTTTCTGAGATTTGATGTAATTATTTTTACATACCGGAATTAGATTCTTATACTGTGGATTGAGGCAAAGTAGGTCTCTCTCTCTCTCTCTTTCTCTCTGTCTCTCCCTCTCGAGTAGCGCTTGTTTTAGCACAGCTGAGAGTGGATCTTCGTGCCTCTAGTAGCGGTAGATAAGAGGAACGACACAACGAGCGTCGAATCTATATACCTTTCTAGTGTCACTTCAAAACACATTAACACGATGCCTATCTCCTCTCTCTCTCTCTCTCGTTTCAGCCATCGAGTGGGCTAACTTCTCACACTGACGCATTAACGAAACTCGCGCGGGCGGGAGTTATCGTTATGTTACGTCGCCACATCGAGTTGTCAGGTGCCAAGTTCGCACAGGTAATGGGATCATACACATTAATGCGATTCGTGTACATATAAATGTAACGGGAATTGATGCGCCATTTTTGGCCTCGGTCGAGATAACAACGTGTAATAACGAAAATAAGAGGAAAATAATAGGCAAATAACAGGCGAATCGATTTTCTCCGACATCAATTTACTTTGGGCGCGATTACAGTCATCCGAATGATATATCGTGAAGTTTATTACGTGCGACGTTATTTCTCGAAAATGTGTTGCGTGGAAGAAAAAAAAAGGTTGATCGCGTTGGAGTATTTGCTTATTTTTATAAGCAAGATAGTGTGGTTTTTGCTACATTCTCTCGAAGTAGCATCTCTCGACTTCGTTTTTTTTTCAACGCAAAAAACGAAGGATTTTCCAAGGATTTTTGTGTGCGACGTTACACGACGCAGCCCTCTTTGCGGAGCGTCAAGAGCACTTCGGCAACATGCATCGGCGGGACACGCCGTCCATTCAAGATCGTGTCATGTCATGCCGCACACACATCCAATATTCTTCAGTCAGGACGCAAGCGTGGCTCGATGTCTGTGTGTGTGTGTGTGTGTGCGTGTGCACGAGTTCTACTACACCAGATTTCTCATTTGTAGGGCAGGGTCGAGGGGTGCCAGAGAGCGAGGACGGCCTTTATCGAGCGGCTTCTGCGCGAATCTACCACCGTCGACGCCGACGCCGTTGTCCTCGACGCCTTACCCAGGGACGGCTTACTCTCTCTCCTGTTGTTTGCGCGTGTCGCGGGTTAATAAATAATTTCCGCGTGATCAGAAGACACGCGGTGAATTTCGGTTTCTTGCCGATCGAGTTCTCCGAGTTCGTGAACGTTGCTGATTTTCCAGCAAAGAGGAGGTTTCTGATTGAAACTCGTAGAAATTTTCTTCGTTTCGGAAAAGACCGAGACGCTCGAACCGATTTAATTCGTCCCTGACAACCCCTTCTCTTTGTATTTTACGTTCATCCCTTCCCACATCCCGTCGCGACAAATCTGTTATGAGATTTCCACCTTCATCCTCGCCTACCTCATGGCAATGAATTTGAACGGGACGCAGATTCCCGCGGACGAGAATACAGAAACGACGACATCGGTCAATGCGCGTCGTCGTCGTCGTCGTCGTCGCCGTCGTCGTCGCACGTCTGCTTCTACGTGAGAAAAGAGAGAAAGACGGGTATGATTCTCTCTTATTGTGACCGAGCGGGTGTTATCGATAGCCGTGACGCGGGGGGAAGGGATATCCCGTCGTTCGTATCTCTCCGAGACCGGCGCGCGGCGAGCGAGATTAGCTCTCTGAAAGGGCCGCATCCCTTTCACCGGTATCTTGCTCCCCGCGGGGGAACATCGGGGAACTGATCCGATCTGAGCCGAGGGGCTTTTGTCCAACGCGAGCGGGCAATCGATCGTGGTGTTTCGGTGTCTGAGAGTTTAAGGCGTGTATGAGAGAGAGAGAGAAAGAGAGAGAGAAAGACAAAGAGAAATCTTGCCTTCGGGGGATAAATGGTACTATCTCGTGGCAAATTTATACCGTTCCATTTCCATCGTTGGATGTTCCTGTTGAGGTGAGATCCAGAGAGAGAGAGAGAGAAAGAGAAAGACACGAGCCGCGATATCCTGATACGGGATACGAGCTGTCGAGCATCGAGAACTGGCAGTACACGCATACGAGGCGGGCTGTTTTCGCGCAGTGATAGGATCTACCCCACTATCCTGCACGTTGCCCTAGCCTAGCCGCTGTCCCTCCGACGCGTCGCGGTTTCCCCCACTTTCCGTCCACCACCCCTGTGTGCTTTTTCTTTCTCTCTCTTTTCCTCTTTCTTTCTACGTGGTTTTTTTGTTTCGTCCTCTTCGCGCTGTGTGTGTTCGCCACCGGGCAAAACCCCTTTTGCGTCTGCTCCTCGCGCGCTTTCCTGAGAGCGGGGCAGTTTTCGTACGACGCGCCCTTCCGTTGGGAACATCGAGAGAGAAAGAGAGAGAGAGAGAGTGAGAGAGGAAGTAGGGGAAATAGAGAGGGAAAAGCACACGAATTGCGGTGCAATCTGCTGCAACGATGTGTGACAGACGAGGCTGAAAGTGCAATCGAACGATGGAATTAAAGAGGCGCGATCCGCCGCGGTTGGCCGCCTCGGGAATTTCTGCTCGCGGAAGCAGTTGAGTGTAGCACACGAACGATTTCTCTTTGTTTCTCGACTGTTCTCCCTCGCGGGAAGAGACGAGATAACATCCCCAGCAAGTGCACCGAGTTAATTTGCGATAAGGGGTGAGTAGTTGCTCTCGAAGGGAATTTTTCTGAGTGCCACTCTCGCGATATCGCGTTCAGTGTGAATTTTGCAGGTGTGTGCACATGTACTTCTTTTGTTTTGTTTTTTTTTTTTTGTTTTTTTTTTCCTATCCTTTGTGGAGAGTTCTGTTTTATACGTCGATTAAATTTTTCACAAGACACTTTGAATTCGCTGTGAGCCTGTAACAGGCTTTTTCGTTTATTAATTTCTGCAAAACCGTCGTAACGTTCTTTATTATTTCTTTTTTTTTTGAATAAAAAATAAACGATCTCGAAAAACATTTATTTATATTTGTGCGCCCCGTGTCTTGCGCGTTGAGAAATATGTCTGTCAGACGCGAATTGTGTGTAGCATTATTTATAATGCACGTAGCTTTTAGCTTGATTACGAAGTAAATCTAGATGTTATATTCCATCAGAATCAGAGGATGAGCCTTTGATAGAGGCGGTGCCTTTGACGGACGGAAGATCACGTGACAAGAGATTTCAGGTGGATGAATGCGTCTCCTCGTCTCTCTTCCCCCCGAACGTGTGTGGCTTCACCACAGGGTTGTAATAAATTAATTTTATGGGAGTACTGAGACTCGCGCGCTCGCGCGTGCGAATTTTTTTTTCTTCTGCAAAAACGCTTTGCGTGACAACTTCCAATTGGCCGGTCACGATCGGTTTTTGCTGAATTTGCGAACGTATCGAGTCACCTCCCCCCCGCGTTTTATTTTGAGAGAGTAGGTCAACATCGCGCGCGGGACCACTGGCTTTAGCATTTCAATTGCATTTAATCTAAATGGCAAATTGATATAACTTTCATACAGTAGAAAATAGCAGCAAGTATTAACAAATACGTATATATATATATATTTGTATCGTGAAATCTGAACGATTGAATATCCGATGGAGAGATTCAAGATTATCCACTGAATATTTATGGCAGTGATTGTATTACCGATACATTCGGGAGCGACGGAAGGAAAGGAGAATATTGGAAATATTTTATTTCGCTCTTTAAAAAAAAAAATGCATACGGCTATTTGCACAAATATTTTTTTGAATTGGTTATACTAAGGTAGAAATTTGTGTAGAATATGCGCACGTGTGCGATCTTTCTGTCTCTCTCTCTCTCTCTCTTTTTTTTTTAATATTTATTTCAATATGTTTTAAAATTTTTCTCTACCCGTGAGCGCTTCTTTGAAAAGACTGAAATTGCTGAAAAATTTTTGCACAACTATGGCCTTCAGCTGTGGCCTGTGTTGAAAAACTCATAACGCGGTAGTTACACCGACTGCGCGCGGTATCAAGTTACAAGGTCGTCGTAAAGAGTCCGAAATTGTCTTGTGGCAATTAATTCAACTTTCGCCCACGCTAAGTAAGTTTCTTTCTTGGCGGTTGTTCAACAAACAACGCCAATACCACGTCCAACTTTGGAAAAATATACGTTGCAGAGCAGCACATTGCAATTACATATCAATTGCGCGAGATATATATCAAAACATAAATATGTATATTCGTACACAACATATCGAGGTAAACAAATTGATAGCGCGTGCATATTTTGGATGTTTGAAATTTACCCGGGGGCAAGCAAAATCCGAAACGCATCCGTGGCTTTTGCATCAGCGCTTTGTTGTTCGACGGCGAAATATGTTATATGTCGGGGCACCGAGCCAATATATGACTCCCAGGCAGAATTTACATAAACGCGTTTATTCTTGCGCTGTCGAATATAAGCAACAAAAACAAAACTATCACAGAATCCATTTCCACGCGGCGCTCTTTGGCTATGTATAAAATTCGCGCATATATATATGCGCGAATTTTATTTTTCTGGCAAAAAGAACGCGGCAATTCGGCGTCCTTGATACCCGACACTGTTATTATTCGGCGTGGAGTCACGATATCCTTTCGTCGTGGAGTTTATTGAATTTATTTATTCAGTGAATTTTCTCCCCGCACAAAAGAGCATCTTTCTCCGACAAAAAAAAAAAAAAGAAAACCATACAATAACTTCTTCACAAACTAGATGGATTATTTTTCCGCCGCGATTTCACCTTCGAATTAACGGTTTTTATATTTTTACAATGATTAATTACACACGAGTGAGGTAATACTTGTGTGCAAGAAACTTTGTTTTTGTTCGAGAGTGGGAACAAGTGTACCCATTAATGCGCACGAATGCACTGCTGACAAAGTAGGTTAACGTACTACCTAGGCCAGCTAAGTCCTTACAATCCATCTTATTGATCTTAAAATAATCGATAAAGCGTGTGCGTTCTTTAAACCGGGCGCGTGTGTGTACGTGTGTGTGCATTTGCAGTTTTTGAAATAATGCCAGCTCCATCGCTCTTCCCCCCCCTCTGATGTAACACGTTTCTGACGCAATTTGAGGTTGTCGCGTGAGTATCGATTGTTTGTGAGATATGACGCTTTATTTTCAAAAAAAAAAAAAACAACTTGTGCGCGAACCCGCTTATCCAATTTTTAAGAAAAGAGATCGCACGTTGAAGAGACGACAAGATACGTGACATCAATTTATCAATATACACTCGTCCCACTTTACAAAGAGCGTTTCTTCCTTCCGGAGTTTCGATAATCGATATCCGCGAGAACAAATTTCTCCCGTTATATCCGCCATTCTCGTTATACGCGATATCTCTCGTTCACTTTTCTGTTTTTCCTTTCTTTTTCACGGAGCTCTCCATCTCTCTCTCGCTGCATTGTGATTACAGGTGACTTTTCAAAAAGACAGATCTACTTTCCGCGCGAAAACCGCGCGCTCGCTTCATATCGAAAAGTCGATTGCTCCAGTTCTCTTTCTCTCGCGCGCGCACGTGCACACACACACACACAAAAAAAAAGCCTAAAACGCGGTCTATTTTCACTTTTTTTGCGAACCACTCGAGGCGAAGAGAGACGAAATCCGCATATAAATGGAATCTCTTCTCGTTGTAGGGCGACTATATAACGTAACATCGAGGAGAAGCTCACTTCGGTAAAGAGGCAAAAAAGCGGCCGCCATGAATATAAAAGTTCGCTCGCATTTCGGGTAATCGGAATATGCGCCGGATATCCTTGTTTACCAGACGACAACACACGGCCACCATCGCACGCGGAAAAACACGGTCTTATCGAAATGCGCAATTACACGAGGCGATAAGCGAGAAAGAGACAAGGACAGTATTTCCCGGCGATATGAGAGAAACGGCTGTTATCGCCTAGACGAGAATAAATCATATTGCAACAATTATCTTTATGCGCTGCAGCAAATAAATTAACTAAGAAACCAGAAGCATGAAACGAAGATAGAGCGATAGAGGAGAGAGAAAGAGATAGACGGAGGAAACTGATAATTTCACGAATGGAAGTGAAGGTCGCTAAGATGTCGGTCGAGTAGAAAAGCAGAAGACGTTTCCATCCGACGAATGCTGTGTGTCGCCGATGATTCAGTCGAGTAGAGCGCGGGCGGAGTCTCTTGACGTTGTGCACGCCGAAGATGCTGCTGTTGCTGCTGCTTGACGAACAATACACTGCCCCGCCGGTGAGAATCGGGTCGTCGGATTGCCGTGGAATAAGCTCGAGGAGCTGAAGATGACGACGACGACGAACGAACAAAGACGCGACGACTCACGCCGTTAAGCTGATAATTTTCTTATCACGCGCTCGTCATCGCGTTGCCGCCGTCATGGGGAATGGCATGAACAAGGTGAGGAATCCGCTCCGCAAACGAACGTTTCACGTTCGATTAAACCGAACGCTCGATAGCTACGTGTAATAAAGACCAGAAAGTAGATAAAGTTGTACGTGAAAGCTATGCCGGAAACACGCACTCCGCGTAAAAAAAACTTTTAATCGCGCTTTAATTACTTCCGACAGCGCGGATTCGCAGAATTCACTTTGCAATGAGATTATTGAGCGAGTAATTTCGTAATTTTATATAGTCGGACAATCCGCTCGGACACTTTTATTTGATGGATTTCGGCGCAAACTTTTTTTTCCCCCCAGAAAAAAGTGTGATATAATCCGTTTGATTCTCTCCTATCTAAACGTTGATGCAAATTGTTTCTGATTTTTCATACTTTTTTTTTTTTTTTATAAAATATCTCATAAACTCCGACAATTTTTTCTCTCTGCTGTACGTCGCAGCATCGCGCTCATCATTACGCGTGTTTGCGGTGTAACTTCTTCCTTCGAAATTAACTCAAACACTTCATCGAATGCTTTTCGTCTTCTTTTCTCTTCCGTCACGCAGTTTTTCTCGCAGGTTTTCCTCGCCGCGGTTTAGTCGTCGTTCCGCATTTCTCGCCCTGGGGAATTCCTTTGCACGCGAGTTATGTCGTTACTTGTCGCAGCTCTTTTCAGTGCTCGTTGATGCGCCCGTGATCGATCAGGATGGGCGCATCGATGAGGATGCGTCGGTAGTTGCGACGGCAATTTTTGCGACGGTATTGTTGAACATTCTATTGTCAGCTTTTCAGCGCGGGATTCGGTGACAACATCGTTTGCAGCGGCGGTTGACGAAAGCAAGACCGCGAGATAGAGACGGAAAGAAAGAGACAGATCTCCTTAAGCCGGTACGATTCTTCGCGCGGATTTTCATCCCCGAATTTCATTTTCGTTTTTGACGACGTAATCCCACCCCCGTCCTCCCTTTCCTCCGTTTTCGAGCATCTCTTTTTCTCAATCGTTACGTGATATCGCTTTTACGAGATGACGCGCGACGTAATCTTCTCTTCGTGACTTCTCGTCGATCGCTCCTTGACGGACATCCAATTCTCGAATCGACTTCGGGCCGAGCCGCAATACGGAATCGCATTTGCGGAATCCTTCGACGGTGAACAATAAGATCGGAGACGTCGAAGGAGAAGACGGGAATATCCCGGAACGTTTCCCTCCGTGGCGGGAAACGTTCGAAAGGGGACTCGTGGGGGATTTCGATGTCACTCGGTGGATGAGATCGCAATCTACGCGACGTCTCTCGTCGAGCGATCGATGGCACGACGCTATTTGCACGCTGCTGTGAATCGCGCAAACACACACACACACACCGGGAGGCCACCAGGAGCGATCGAAATCGCATTTTCGTCGCCAACAGCAGCTGGCACGACAGGCTGTTTATTATTATTTTTTTTCCCCTCGTGCACTCAACGAGGACGGATGTGTCGCCCTCTTTTCTTTCGCTTTTTTTTTCTCTCCCTCTTTACGTTTACGATCGATCGATCACGAGACGACAGCCGCTCGACGCGGTCTCGTCGACAACCTCGACTCCGATCGTTTCTTCTCATCTAAAAATCAACGAGCGCTGAGCAGAGGGTGACGAGAGAGTAATTGCGGTTGTTCTTGAATAAATCAGTTTACACATCCCCACAACTGTGTCAAGGTTCTTATTGGCCGTTTTCTCATTATAAATCTTTCAATTTGGAGCAATTTTTTTAAATGTATTTTTTATATTGTTTTTCTTTTTTAATTTTAATAAAAAGTATCAACAAATTTGTCGCAAAATTGTATACTCGAGATCGAGTCAAGGCGCGGCAGACGATGTTTAAGTTGTTGATGTATGCTCTTCCGCTTTTCCCTCGCAGCTAAAAAGTTCCGCTTGCACATCGAAGTTCAATATTTGCTCAAAGAGCAAGTTAATCCAAGATTACGCCGGCGTCGCGTAGTCGGCCATCACGAATTCATCTCGCGATTTGCATTTCGCTCTTGCAGCGGCTCATCTGCATTTTCTCTCGTCGCCTAATTGTAATCTTTCGTCAAACCGACGTCGCGAAAAAAAAAGAGGCGACGTTTTTGAATCAAGGACGACGCGACGGATTTGTTTTTCTCACCTCCAAGTCGAGAGATGCGATCTCTGAATTTATAATATATACACACGTTGTACGAAAGTACCTCCTCCTCGTTACGCGCGGAGCTCATATCGTCGATGTCGAATTGAAATATTAATCTCGGAAGTTCTCGCGCTAATGTACGAAATTGCCACATATCTCACGATTTCTCGTCCAACACCACGTTCGACGTGTTGGCAGGTGCTTCCCGGTCTTTACGTGGGAAATTATCAGGACAGCAAGGATGCTGATCAGTTGGAACGTTTCGAGATCACGCACATTCTGGCCATTCACGACACGGCTCGACGTTTACATTCCGTGAGTATAAAACAAAAAATATATACAAATAAAAATATATTTAAATTCGGATTCGATATTGACGTGTTGTATTTTTTTTTTTCCAGGACAAACATTATCTGTGCATCTTAGCCGCCGACAGTCCCGATCAGAACTTGTCGCAATATTTCTCTCTGTGCAACGACTTCATTCACGCGGCGCGTCTTCGCGGCGGAAATGTTCTGATTCATTGGTAGATACAATGTAACAATATAACGTCTCGCAAAATATGTCACGCGCTAGATTACGTTGACGTTTCTTTTCTCATCACCGTTACAAAGTTGAAAAAGAAACTGTCGAAGCGATTGAATTTAATTTGTGAATTTTTATAACAAACAAAGGAGAAATATTATTGTTTTTGTTTTAGTCTGGCGGGAATGTCGAGAAGCGTGACGGTGGCGGTGGCCTATATTATGAGCACCACGAATCTGTCCTGGAAGGAAGCGCTCAAGGTTGTCAGGGTTAGTCGTTCCATTGCGAATCCGAATGTCGGTTTTCAACAGCAGCTCAAGGACTTCGAGACCAGCCGCTTGCAAGAGGTAAGTGTTGAATATAAAATAAATAAACGCGAAGTTATACGTCGATAAGCTTTTGCGATTGTCACGTTAAAAAATTATCGCGTTACAATATTTCATCACGTAGGAACGCCGTAGACTGAAAGAGCGATTTCCCAGCCTCGCTCTGACCGAGTCCGACGCCGAGGAGTGCAGATCGACCCTGAGAAATTACGAAACGATGGCCCTGGCGAGAGAAGTGTGCGAGGGCAAATGCGCCATGGGACGCACTTGCCCGAGCGGATTGTGTCGTCAAGCTTCCAAAAGGTGATTTAAAATCCCTCGTAATAAAAATATTTCAATTACGAAGAGTCGCGCAATATAGCGAGTAAAATCAAATGTACACGATGCAGATCACCGAGAAGGAAGTCGTCCACCAGCAGTGTGGGAAGCGCATCCGGCAGAACACCGCCGCAAACACCTCGGATGCTACCGTCCGCGCCGCCCTCACCTGCCATGCACAGATCGGCCAGCGTTGTGTCCGCGCTGAGACCGAGAAGCGGACCGGCAGGATTGCAATCCTACACCGGAGGATCCGCCCCACCTTCCAGGTGAGGATCCGCTTGCTGACAGAATCTTTTTTTTTTTTTTTTTATAATTTGAAACATTCCTCCGTTGCAATTTCTTTGCAAACACACGTTAGTTTATTAATTGATTTAATTAATGTCGTTTTCCAGAGCTTGTTCGAGAGTGGATCTGTCGGCGGCGGTCGCTTGCAGCAGCAGCAGCAGCAGCAGCGGCAGCAACGTTAATCTCTCCGCTATAGGCAGATCGAGCGCGTTTTCCGGCAGCAATTGGCGTTTGACCGCCGGATCGGCGCCGAACACGCCGAGACCGACGCCGCCGGTTTCGCCGCAACGCTGGCCGAGACGATTCTCGAATCGGCAAACGCCGCAGTTACCGATGCCGTCGGAGTCGCATCCCTCGTCAATGACGTAGCAGAGGGAAACGCGCGGCTCGCTGTCGAGTCTGCTGGAATAGTTTAAACAAAAGACAAAAAAAAAAAAGAGATATCGGGCGAGCCGCTCAAGAATCCTTTACCGATCCAGACGGGATATAATTTACTTATTATTGTTGTTGCTCCTACATTGAATACGGGAGAAAAGCTCGGGGGAGGGAAGAGAAGACGCGCGTGGTTTTTTTTTTTTTTTTTAATTAAACGAAGACGTGCCTGCTGTTATAATATCTCGCATTCGAGACAATCGGAATGTTTTAGTGGACGTTCGGATGAACGACGGTGAAGTTTCTGCGAACTGTCGCGCGTAAATTAACACGGTCGTTTGTTTGTACTTACTTATTAGGTCGAGGAAACGTTGACACATCAAATGCGTACATATCGCATTGCTGGAAATTGTTGGTGATACTCATCGGTACAAGTAGTATAGTTACACGTTGTTGCTTTATATTTGACAAAAAAAAAACAAAAAACTAAAAAGGTGCTTTTGATGGGACACGATGAGAACGATGAGAGACTCTCTTCTTGTACAACGGGAAAATATATTTTGTATTTTATGAAAATGGGTCAGTTTTAATCATCTCATTACTTTCCGTTTTAATTAGTATGAGAAATACGAGAAATCCGCGCATCTCTCGTCGCGTACATTTCGTCGTTGATTTTGTTATTCGATAAATACACACGTAATTTATATATTTATTTATGTACATTCAAATATATAATTATCGCGCAGAATTTTAGTTTAAAATCTGCATCAAGTCGCGATCTCTCTCGATCCGAGAGATAAAGTAATAAAACGGGAAGAGATTGATTTGGGACGTGGGGATTAATCCTTTGGGGCTTTATCGGTTGTAACGATAATTGCGTGCAATTAAACGCGACAGGTTATTTCGCGCTCTTTTATGGCGTCATTCAATCGCGCTAATAACGCGTTTGTTAACGATCGTTTTCTGCAATTTTTTCCACCGACTGGATAATGCCGCGAATCGTTAGCAGCTA
>QVNV01021964.1:0-28354 GCA_014825455.1 Pseudomyrmex pallidus | reverse complement strand
GGGGGGGGGGGGGAGGGAGGAATGGAAGGGCCGGGTTGAGTCGGTCGTTGAGGGCTGGAGGATGATGCCGTGGTCCCTGGATCGATCCCGGGCCACACCACCACTACTGCTGGAACCAGCACGCCGCAACCACCGGAGCACCGGCTAACTACCCCCTATACACATACACGCGCACGCATATGCGCTCCCAGCGCCTCGCGCCGCGCGCTCGCTCTCCCACATGCGTGATCCTGCACATTGCACTCGCGTGTCGTCGCGACACGCTCGAGCGTGTCACGCGTGTGCGCCGACTCATGCATAGATATCAAGTGCACGCGTCCCGGGTAGTACAGACGGAGGGTGATTCCCGGCGTCGCCGCGTGTACATGCGCGAGCACTGATGGTGTAGTAGAAGGGTGTGAATGTTTTACGTGCGTGTCGAGCTTAACTCCGGTAAAGTGGATGGATGAATAGATAGATAGGGGAGGTATTATGATAAAGAAATTATGCTAATGAAGATATTACAAAGAAATTGCGAGCTTCCCGAGTGTCGCCGGACGCGTTGGTGTTTAATCTTTGTTCTTTCGAGACAATGACGTAGATATATACCAACACGCGGGTGTATATATATATATTAAATATTTAAAATGGAAATGAAATAGTTGCATTGGAGCACGTGACGTGTAGGAGGCGCAATTAAATATTTAAATATCAAAACGAGAGAACTTTAGTGGCATTAAAGATTAAAATTTAATTTGAATATATTTTTGAGTTCACAAAGTAACCGGTCTCCGTGAACTCTCTTTCTCATTTTTAAATTACTACAATTTCCATGAGCGCGCCTTCAGCGCGGGAGAATAATCCAGATGGAGAAGCAGGTGTTCTTCGACTCCAACTCGTAATTTCTTCTTTTCTTTCTCGTCCCTGTCTTTTGCGCGAGTCAAGAAATTCCAAGCGTTTCGGCAATCGATCTCGCATCGCGAATCCGCTGATCGAGCGCGTTTCGAGATACGCCCCGATCATCTCGCCGCATCCATCTTTGTGACATTATTGTGCCGAGCTATCTTTTTAGAGGCGGAATTGAGATCGCCTCCTGGACATATGTGTGGCGCTCGGACGCACGTGTGTCGCGGGAACGATGAATAGCCAAATGACGAGCCAATTTCGAGATGTTCCCTCGGATCTTCGGAGATGACACTGATGAGTTTATAGCCGACGTTAATGAAGTGTGTCCTTGTGTTGTTGAAGATGGATAACTATCATCCTTTTCTGTATTATTTAACAAGTCAACAAAAAAGCTTTTACTAAATTCTTGAAAGATTGCCCGAGGCGAGGTCTTAAAAATAATTCTCGAATGAAATTCTCGCGCGCAACGAAAGTTGATGTCAGAGAAATTAATAAAGTTAACGTTTCCGCAAGAGAGAGAATGCTGAATGTTTCTCAATTGAAAAATGTGCGTCGACACGTACGTCTCGACGTCGATTTTTTCAACAAACTTCGACAACTTCTCTCTCACGAAAACCGTCAAAGCGGTTTGTAGTTTTTGTTCACCACAAATACAATCCCACAGTTGTGACCTCAAAAAATCTTTGCCACCTTTTCAGCGTTACACATAAAAAATTTATACGAATCCTCGCAAACGTTTCCGCCAACGTCGGAAGTAGTGTCGGTCGGATTTACTCCGACGTTGTTACGTGACGAGCTTTGAAACGCGCGCGCGAGAGAAAAAGAGAGAGAGAGAGAGAAAGATCGACTCGCGCACGACGATGGCCAAGTAAGTCTGCCACAGGGCGAAAATTCCCCGACATTAAGTCGCCGCTAATTCCCACGAAGACAATAACAGTTCTTCTTCGTGGGCGCCGTTCTCTAAGCCCTGACCGAGCCATTTCGCGGTCTGGCTTGTCGGAAGTTACCTCATATTTATCGCGGCTATTGCGTGGCTTGCCCTTGGTTAGGGAGGAGAACATGGAACGAGCACAGTCTATGCATTGTCTCGAATTTCGAGGGAAAGGAAATTGTTTATTTAAAAAGTGCGCAGAATCTCCGCACGCACACACATACACACACACGCTTCTTCACTGAAAATCAGCATCGTGTGGATGCTTTGGGTAAGTTCCACTTGCCGTTCGCAACGCTCATGGAATCATTTCATCCTTGTTTTTCATCAAAAGTTAAACACAGACAAGATAGGTTAGGTTAGGTAACGCTCACGAGCGTTGCGAACGGCAAGTGGAACTTATCCTTTGTTGGCATAAAATAAATCTGTATTATACGTCACGTGCTCGATCTACGACGAAATTTCGACGATGTCATCAAAAGTCGAGAGTGACACGGTTAAACCTGAAAGCACCGGTGTCGCGGAATAAATACAAGCTTTTACAGCGCGAAAACACGAGACTACGATCATTGAACCGTAAGATGAAAGCGTTCATTGAAGCATTATCCGTTTACTTTGTCGTATATACGCTCACGAGCTATATAAATATATACTTAATGTGACATAATTCCGAACCTAATCTATATCTTCAATTTCCAACAAACTCGATGCAACGATCGATGTTACTGTCTGTTTTCTTCGAAGACGCGCGTTGAGACGTAAGCATGGAAAATATGTAAGAGAAGCGTCGGCGCGTACACAAGAGTGTAATTCCTGTACGGAAACAATTCCGAGACACAGAGTCGGAGTTTGAAACACACAGCACGCGAATCGCAATCGCTCGCGGCTTTCGCGGCGACCAGATCGAAACTTGGTCGCGAAACTTATGCGACGAAGGAATTGCAGAGCTCACCGTTGCGCGCCGCGAGAAACCAGCATCTTTCGATGTGTAGTTTGGTAAGAGGATTTCCCCCTTTGCGCGAACGATGCGCGCGCGCGCGCGCCAGGCGCGCGTTCAATTTTCTGCTTTTGTCCGCTCCTAATTACGAATTTCGTAGCTGTAATGTTGTTAGAAGTTGACGCGCATTCGCGTCCCGCCTTCCTCGCACGGTTCCGACGTTTGCGTCTCTGGTAATTCGCTTAATAATATAATTTACATCGTAATAAACCTTTCACTCGGCGCCCGTAAACTTCGTCCGATATTTCTTTGTGTTCCAGATAATTCAGCGCCTTGTAAGGAGCTTGTCCTCCTTGCCGACTAATGATGAAATATTATCCAACTTGCGCGCAACGCGCGATGTGCATACTTTGCGCAATAATTTATGAAAGTATATTAATAAAACATTAATAAACGTCCGGGTTTAGTAACTATTAGACGCGATCGCGGTATAACCCGAAGTACCGAGTAACAAGAAGCTTGCATAAGCTTTTAATCTGCAAAAGCCGGCCGACTCTCCGACACTTCGCAAGCTGCCGCTTTTATTGAGTTAAGCAAGGCGGATTATCAGAAGTGATACACTTCAACCGGCAGTCCGCATAGTCGAGCAGCATATAGTTGTCCGTGTACGTCTATGTAGATAGCGCGGGGGGGCGAGTCGGCTTCATTATCTAATTTCGTGCCATTCCCGGGGACGCTCGCGGCGCATCGGTTAACCTATTGGATCCTTTTTCGCCCCGGGTTCCCAAGGGACCCGAGATATAATTTAAGTCCCTTCTCGAACGAAGGGAAAACTCGGGTAGGGCATACGCCCGAACGAAGTTAAATATCTAAATTTCTTCGTCACCCTCTCGAGACGAGAAATTCGATGAATTTGTCCTGCGGTTATAAATTCTGTTATTAATAAAAGAGATAGGTATACTTTTTTTATGCGTGAATAATTAACGAGCATTAAAATCTCGTGTCTTGCTTTTTGGCTTTTTTTTTTGCGTATTTATCTTTGTAAGAGAGCGTTAATAGGAAATTGCGAATCGTATCGCAAAATTTACGTTCGGAATACCAAAATGCCCGAAAACGCTATTGTCAGGGGATTAATTTGTTTATTTTCCCGTCGACACAGAACAGGTGACTGTGGAGTACACCCGAATCATGGGCTGCACTGATCGAGCGTGTAATATCCGCCGTGCACAGCTTCTCTGTCGTAAGCAAATGTAAATATTAACTTAACGCTCTCAAACACGAGCCGTTCTACAATTTGCGTGTCTCCTCATCCTTGCTACTGTTCTCTCTCTCTCTCTCTCTCTCTCTCTCTCTCTATTTTCTCTCTTCTCTTATAATACAATCAAAAAGCACATTACAGTTATTATTACGATAATTAAAAACGATGATGTAATTAATTACATTATAAAAACATTTTAAAGTAAACAAATTTCGAGTGCCGACAAAACATCAATTCAAATACACTTTCCAATTTGTGACTCGGAGATATACAAGAATTAATATGCGGCCGTTTTGAGAACGTTGAACATTTTGCAACTCGATTTGCAACAAGCGCGCGTCGCGCTTTGTCTGATTTTTATTGGAGAATAAAATACTTCTAGCGGGGCTCTTCCAGCCGGAAGTAATGATCTCTATATAGAGAGCACTTTGGGGAAGCGTTAAACGCGCACGGGATCTCATTGTGAGATGCGGCATTTTCCCGCGAATTTCCCTAGGAACTGTCTCGAAATCGGGTGGTTTCTGCAGCGGCTGGTAACTACCAATTAAGTTACCAGTCGATTCCAGCTGGTTCGTCGGTTTCACAGCTTCGCGACTATCTACCTTGGCGCGCGTTACACTTAATAAATCCATTAAGACTTCTCTATATACACGCGAAGTCTCAATTGAAATTTCACAGTATCTGAATATCTCTTCACAACCCGCGCGCGCCAACTTTTCAAAAAATTTCTCCTGCAATTTCCTAAAGTATTTCGATAAAGTATTTCACAATATTACGCTGTAAAGTTATATGCGAAAATTCTTTACAAACTTTTCTCTCTCTCTCTCTCTCTCTCCTTAACTTATTTAATTTAAATTATTTAATCAGAAAGAGAGAAAGAGAGAGAGAGAGAGAGGAGATCTTACATTAAATCTTGAAATGTTGACGAGAGAAACCTTCAAGCGTAACGTTTGAGTCATATGTGCATTTGTATCCCGCAGTAACTCGCTTATGAAGCTCCGCGCACATACATGTGTGTACGTGCGAGCGTGTCTGAGTGCATCCATTTCTACGGGCAAATGGCGAACACGATTTCCGAGCATAATTTCCTCGGATTATGTTAAACCCAAACCCAGCAGTTGCGTTTTGCAGAAAGCTTGACGGTGGAAATAAAATAAATAAACCGAAAATAAAGAAGCGGCAAATAAACGCAGTTGCGCTATATAGAATCTAAATTAAAATATAAATCAAAAATTGCGCTTGTGATAAATAAATAAAAATTGCGATGCTGTCAAAATATTCTCGACATACAGAGATTTCATGTACGAGGCAGCTGGTACATTTCGGTCCCTGTTTGCTTTAATTATATTGCGATGTAAATAAATTCGACTGTACTGTTTCGTTATGTTATATTTTTTTTATTGTACGAATGCGATATTTTGTCCTCTTGTAGATATGTATAATGAAAGAAAAAACAATTAATATTAAACAAAAGCAACATAAAAGAAAAAATATTGTATATATGAAAGCATTATTCTAAAAATAACGTATATACGTGAAATTTTACGTGGAAATGATCGATCAGTCAGTTAATATTAAACAAAAGCAACATAAAAGAATACGTATATGAATACATATATATATATATACATATATATATGAAAGCATTTTAGAAATATATATGGGAATTCTATGTGGAAATTATTGATCAGTTAGTAAATTATTATCCACGAGTGGACGATTATTAACGGCCATGCTGCATCATTACCAGCTTGTTGACGGATCAGCTATCCCTCTCTCAGCTTGTAAATCCGGCTATAGATGTCGAGGAGTTATAATACAATTACAAACTATTGCGCCAGTTCCGGTGATTTACTATTTGGATTATTGCAGATTTGCATATCCGGCGATATCGATACGCTATCGAAAGCACCCGTTACCGAATTTTCGACTAGTGGTAGTTTTACGTATGTACGTATATACATGTATATATAGTATGTGATATACGCAAGTGATATTTGCGCGATATAGATACGAAGAGAATTTAATTTGATATATTAACAATAATTGGTAAAAAAAAAAGATACTAAACGCGACCTATGAGATTATTACGTAAAAACGTTGACGTAAAATATGTCAAAATTCCGTACACAATTGAATTTTAATAATAATGTCACATTCCGCGCGTTTGATGCGTGTCAGTTTACAAAAGAACGAAACTCGCGCGCGTGTCGACCGAATGAGAAAACGATTGTGACGATACAGACTAAATTTTCATGTCTATGCAGCAAAATCATATTTGTTTGCGTATTTAATCGCAAAACTGCATGAACGCTCGACGACTAATCCCGGTGCATTCCCGTTATAACACGTTATATCGGCGCTTTCGCGAATCCGATGATACGTCGATAATATTGTTAAGCTTCAAAAATCGCGCATCCACGTTGACGATGATAAACGACTCCGGCCAAATAAATGCGAAATCCATAATCGCGCATCTGCCCGGTAAGCTTGGAAACGAAATTTGCGCCCGCATCGGGCCGATCATTACAATAATTGGGTAAACATCGCGCATAAATAAAACTAATTGGCGAACACACAAAGTCACCGTTCCTGAATAATGAAGTGCAAAATGATCGGCGAAAATTTTCAAACGGGATCGGATTCCCGCGCGATATTAAATAAAAAGGAAAGGATCGGAGATGAGAAAATCCACTCTTTCGTTTTATTCGCACAATTTTCAAGATCGTATATTAATCAAACGAATTTTAAAAGGAAATTGCCTTAGTGGCGACGAAATGGAATAAATTTCAAACCGTTGATTGCTCGGGAAAACGTTAGCTTTGCTGTTACACTTGTATCGCGTTTGTTATACATTGAAGGAATATTCACAAGAAGATATATCACCGCGATGAAAAAAAAATCTTTGAAATACAAATTCGACTTTAAAAGAGCAGCAGGTAGATATTTCACGTGGTTGGAATTTCTATGCAAAATTGTCGTTTCCTTTCCCCTTTGCAAAATTGAATTTGCACGGTCTATACGGTGTAACATCTGGTTCTCGCAACACGCAAAATGAATTATTCCCCTCGTGATCGACTCTGCCGCAGTTCGAAATATATGTTACCGCGATAATTTTGCTTGACGCAACAGAAGCGACGACGCGGTCAGTTGCTTAACGACATTCCCAACATTCCCGGTTGTGTTATTGCATCCGCGTCGTTTCGTCTCATTAGAACGGAGGAGGAAACGACGACGACAGTCCGGGCGTCGTGGGCGCGCATCGATCCGTCATCAAAGCACGCTGCAATTCCGTCGAACAAAGTTGGACCGGATGGCAGCTCCTGGCTTCGGAGCAGTGGCTCGCTTCGCGTCCGCAGGTCGTAAAGCCGGCGCGTGTATACACGACTACGGCGTTCTATATGCCAACGTCATTTCCACGTGTGTAGCTACATCGGATTACACCGCGGTAGTTTCCGATGCGCCTCGTAGTCGGGATTTATTGGACCCTCTCAGCCCCGTCGGAGGTTAGTTCTTCGCTCGTTTTTATCATCCACTTTTCGGTTGAATTTTTTAATACACATTTTATGTGTGTGTGTGCGTGTGTATATGCGAGAGAAAACAGATTGGTTCTATGTTCTTTGTCAATGGAATGCTTGATCCTTGCAAAACGAAACGTTGAGAGGGAGTTGTTTGATTTTTTCTTCTTTCTCTCCAAATTCAGATTTGAAAAGATTCAGCTATTATAGCTCCCGTGCTGTACGTTTGCATGTATTTCTGTTAATTTCTTGTTGTATACTTTTCAATGTGCGCGTTATCGCTGTGCGCTTCGAGCGATTTGTCCCCGAGGCGTAATAAAGTACTTATCCCTTTCTTCTCTCTTTGTCGTCTTCATTCAACATTTATCTGTTCCACTTTGCTCTAGTGAGCGTCTCTATTTGTCTGTCTGTTGCATTGATCCGCCCTGATGCCTCTATAATTCTTTTTATACCCGCGCTCTATAGTTCGCTCCACTCTCTATTCCCTTTGGTTATTCTATATTTAGCAGTTCTTTGTCTCTTTCTTTCTTTCTTTTTTTTCATCTCTCTTTCTCTCACTCCACGGTATATCCATCTATTTTGCTGTCGACGAGTACAAGAAGCGGGAAAGTCGGTAATGTCGGACTCGTATCGCGGGTTTCACGGGTCGGCTGTCAAACTCCACTCCGGGACTTCCTTTTTCCCGCAAAGCGAGCGCGCGCTCGCTCTCGTGACGCGCGCGCGGGTAGTGAGTTGCAGTTGCAAGCCGTTTTGTTCTGCCATATTGTCGGAGGAACGAGGGGGAGACTATCTCGCCGATGCGTTTTGACGACCGCGGACCGCCCGATGCGCGAGCCCAGGCCAGAGCGGTGATTCCGGTTCCCTCGGGTATCCGGCTTCCCGTTTGTATCCTCTCTCTCTCTTTCTCTTTCTCGTCGGCAGAGCGCACATTTATAGCGCTCGTTGGCGTCGAGTGCAAGAGGCTCTCGACACGCGCGCGCGACTCATGCGGCACAAAATCGCGCAGGAATTTAATCCTACGCTTAGTTAATCCCGCTTCGAAATGTGTTACAAAATGCACCGGAACGGTAGATCGCGCGTAATGACTTTCCGCGGTAAAAGTACGCGCTTCGAATCCCGAATGAATGATTTTTCATTGCGCGGATTATTTTTCATTGAAGATTATGCATAAAAGTACAAGAGAGAGAGTATTTATTCTTTTCCGCTTTAGGAGTTAATTATCTTTCATGACAAAGCAACCAGACATCGTGTGTATATATATATATATTTAAGATATATATCTTAAAGATGATCAATCACTCTTCTCTCTCTCTCTCTCTCTTTCTCTCTCTCTCTCTCTCTCTCTCTCTCTCTCTCTCTCCCTCTCTCAAACTCTCCAATTTATCAAGTCTTAATATATTATACAAGGAGAATACTACAAAGACGTCGTAAATTCTTCGGAAATTTTTCGTCCCGTGAAAATTAATTACATCTTTAGAACTCTTTTCAGGTTTAATCTTCAAACAAATGATGCTTCCGTTTAATTGATTTGGTCGATCTTTCTGTCGGGTATTGTTTGTCAGCTTGTAAAAGTCTCAATCATCTTACAGGTACACAGTTCACGCTTTTTTTTTCTTTATTCTTTACACATGTTTGCGTTGTGTACCAGTTTCGTATATCTACATTATTATGTGTTTTCTCTTTTCACTCGCGCTGGAAAAAGAAACGGCGAAGAAAGAGGCCGTCACGCGCGACCGCACACGACTCGAATATTTCGACAAAGGACTCGGGCTCGGAATCCGAAGGATAAATTCCCGATGGAGAATAAATTCTATCGATCACAGGCCGGCTTCTGCGGACCATCGCGTATACACGCGCGGATAAAAAACCGAGGAGCTGCCATTACCGGGTGATGGATGGAGCGTCGAGGGAAGGGGATGGAGTTACACGGGGGTGGAAAAAAGAGTGGCGGCCTCTCTCGATCGAGCGGCACTCGGAGCTCGGCATACGCAAGCGGTGGCCTACCGTCAAAGTAAATACCTATTGTTGACTGTCGCTCAGAGATTGTTTTCGCAAACCTTAATGGTACCGATATATATACTTTCGTTTGTTGGACGTCGCGCGAGTGGTACGTATAATATGTACGTATATATCTACGAAAGTGTGCTACGCGAAACAAGTGTAAAACACGTATCTATAAAAAGCAATAAAATTAATTCGAGCTCCGTGTATTCTTTGATACCGTTCTCTCTTTCGCAAGAGTAAGATAAACATTGATGTGAGTTTAATTGCTCTTTAAGTTACGATAATAAAGTTTTGTTCGTTTACTGAGATAACGAAGACCAAGAATAAAAGTTACAACGGTATCGTAGACTATTTAGACACGAAAAGTCACGGACGAGAACTTTACAAATATTTTCACGAAACACACACATATATATATATATATATACACGCACACACACACACACTTGGTATATAGGAACGGCAGCGCATCGATGTACCACTGGTGCACCACCGGAGTGCAGATCGAAGAGGGATCGCCGCTATTAGTCGGCAAAGTTGAAAACTAGGTGGATGTTGATCTAGGTCACGTGGCCGAGTTTTACAGTGAGATTATTGCAGGTGTGCACGTGTGTGCGCGCGCTCGCACGCTCGTGTGTGTTTGCACGTGCGCGTAGGAAATGCCTCTACTCGCCGTTACCGCACGCGGAGGTAATTGAATCCGGCGATGAATTGAATAACGGTGCAACCGAATGCTGCAAGTGGATCGGATCGCGCGGGCTATTGCAGCGACGTGTTGAAAATAAAAGAATAGAACGAAGGGGTTCGGTGTCTGACAGAGGGTATTGTTGGAAAAGTTGGCTAGTCATTTCGTAGTTTCGCGCGCAGTTTTCCAAAGTAGATTTATTTCGCAACAGATATTTTTGTTGCGCGCGTCAAAAGTTAAATATCGGAAAATATCGGATGCGTCTGAAACGTAAATATTACGATAATAAATCAAGAAAAGTCTCTTTTAATATCGCCATTTAATCTAAATCAACGTCGGATCCAGTACGTCAGGATTAAATATCGCTAACGCTATATTTTTTAACAATACAACTCAGATTTTGTTGAGATGTAACGCCGGAGTATATATGGCACCATTAATCAGATTCTCTACACGGCAATATCGTCTGTGTCCTCGACGCGAGTAAAAATGAAATAACATTTTAAATAATAAATTTCTGAACAAAACGCTTCATTTCAAACATTGAAAATGAAAGAGTTTTTTTTTTTTTTTTTTTTTTTTTTTTTTTTTTACGAGAGCTGAAAGACTTTCACGCTCTCGGAAAAGCGTGTGCGAGGTGTTTTACAAATTATCAAAAAAGCTTCTGGTGCGCCTTTGATCAAACAAGAGCCACTCGCAAATTTTATTCCGCCGCATGCGCTCGCGGAATAAAATCACATCCTCTTGCGCGTCAGCGATTTTTCCGTTGCGCGGATTAGCACGATTTTCGAGGCGAGGTGATTATCTCGCGACGACCGGGCGATGCGCATAAGCGGAACGATTATGGACACGACGATGATAAAAGCCATTCTTTTCTCCCGAAAAAACTTTTTGATCACAGAAGCTCTCGGTATGGTGATGTGGTCGAAAGAGAGAGAGAGAGAGAGAGAGAGAGAGAGAGAGAGAGAGAGATGGTACTAATAAATTTCACGGTAAATAATTTGAAAAGTTTGGTATTAAAAAAAAAAAAAAAAAAACAATTACGCTTTTGTGAAAATAGCCATGTGATAACGCGAGAAATATCTTTTTATTTATTTATATAATCTCTTTTATATACATATGTGTATATTTATATACTCGTATAAAAATGTTCTGTAATTGTGTTTACAATGTGGATTTTTAAGAGTTGAGATAACACAGACCGTTGGTCAGAGAATTATTATTATTGCTATGATCCGTACCAAAGTTATCCGATAACATATAAATAGAGCTATCGCGGAATTCAGTTCAAATTTCCGCCGCGCTTATAGTCGCGAAAATAGCCGATTCCACGATCGCCAATAGCCGATATTTTTCAACTTGGATATTTATTCGTCCGCTATCATGGGGCGCACGTGCCTCACGTGCCCGCTATATCGTGACGTCGATCGAGAACGCGTCGCTTGAAGTGGTGGCTGTGGATTTAGATGGATTCTACTGGGTGTACGGGAAACGCACATGTCGCAATAGAGATTACAGAGAATCCCTTCTGTCTTATTTTCAGTGACACCGATTAGCGAGATTATTGCCGAATCGTTTCCATTCTACGCGAGATACGCGTCGCGAATTCTATTGCACAATATACAACGCTTACAACACTCGTCCGATCGATCTCGCAAACTAAAAACCGTATTAAAAAAAAAAAAAAAAAAAAAAAAAAAAAAAAAAAAAAAAAAAAAAAAAAAAAAAAAAATGATAGCGAGAAATATTGCAATACTGTCCAACGTGTACATTATGTTATTTTAAACTTAGAACTATTTTATTGAAAAATGTCAATTAAAAAAAATTCTTCTTAAATAAACGTTTTCCGAGACACCCGGTGGACCTACGACGGTCGCGACGCTAGGCTAGTTCTAGAAGCGTCGGCGTGAATTTCGCCGATGCGTTTCTCTACTTGGATACCAAAGCCTTTCGCTATTGTTGAGCGTACGTGACCACGTGCGCTGGCTCGCATTAAATTTAAATTAAATCGCGCGCGCCGTGAGGGAGAGACAACAGAGGGTATGGAAAAAGGAGAGGAAGGTGCGCGTGGTGAGGGAGAACGCGGAAAAGATGAAGGGAGAGAAGAAGGTCTACGATGGTGAGGATAGAGAAGGTTATATCCTGTGGACCATATGCATCGAAAGACTCGCCACATTTTCCCAACCGTTGCTCGTGATAATGCAACCGTGCAACACACACATATACACACGCTTGCACATATTATACTTGGTTTATAATAAAAACATGGAATTATGCCAGGGCGACAATACAGCGGTATTATTAATGCGCGCTCATAGAAATTGTGAGCAGCGCGAAACGTAGTCGTGTTTACTCATAATTTCATGGGTTTAAGCATTACTAAATACTACACTAAATAGCAACTGAAAATTTCGTACAGCGTCCCTGACAAAAGATATAATTGAATTAGCGTGTTCAACGCGCGTATAGCTATTAAATTTCCAGTGTAATTGCATTTCAAACTACAATCTTGATTGAAATATTTAGTCGAATACACACACTGCGAGTTTCGCGCGTGTATATATCTATATCTAAAAGACTTGAATTCGGATTCTTCATTTTTTCGATAATAAACCGGCAGCGGCGGCTCTCATACTCGGTACACTTTTTTTTTTTTGCATTCCTTTTCGTTGAATGGAAAATGTTTTATCGTCGATGCGCAAATAATATTTCGCGCGAATGAAAAGCCTGTATATTTCACCGATATTTCACCGGTTTGTCGAATTATTAATTCGATTCATCGGTGTCCAGCATCCGACTGGAATCAATTTCATCGCGTGTCTAGTGTTCTTCTGTTTTTTTGTTTTTTTTTCATTTTTATCTTTTTTTTTGTTTGTGAACTCTTCCACTACCACCACCGCCACCGCTGACGTCGTGTGTGTCGATACGCAATATCCCTTAAAAAAAAAGAGGGACGAGCCGAGAAACTGGCTCGCTTATCTTTTTTTGTAGAAACGGCTCCGGCTAAAAGGACCATATACCCTTTCGGCATCTAAAAACGGCGGCGAAGAGGGTGGAAGGTAGAGAGAGAAAGAGAGAGAGAGAGAGAGAGAAAAGGCGGGAAATGACCGGTCGATCCATTTTCTTCGGTCGCGTCTGTTCGTTACGTCTTTTTCCACTTTTCCCTTTTCTACACGGCCGCCGCTTGGAACAATGGCTCCGCGTTTCTCTCGTCCTGCAGGGAAAAATATTCCTCTCGGTCGCAAAAAAAACTCGCTCTCGGCCACACAGCCAGGATAAACAGCACTGTACCGAACATGAGCACGATTATGGAACGACCCATTGCGGAAAACTATCTCGAGTGAATTTATTAGCTTCTACTTCGCAGCGCGCGGCGCATGGTCACGTCTATAATGGCACATTTAATCATTGTGTAACGTATGTCCAGTCTCTCTTTCTGTTTTTCTTTCTCCGACGATGATTTGTGAATTATTATCCGGAAAAAGATTTTTCCGGAGAATTATGATATACATTTTTAATAATAAGATTGATTATCTCTCTTTCTCGAAAGGACGCCGGGTGCTGACATGTCCTACTCTTTTGAGGTCGTAATCGTTGCGCGACTCGTTGCAAAGTCCGCGCGAAATCCTTTTTACGACGCCTCCGGAAAGCTTAGAGGGAAAGCTCGTAATTCTTCTGGCGACATCGCGAGACGTTTCATTAAGCTCCTCCTGCCGGTCTTAATTTATTAACGAGCCGCCCGGATAAATAAATTATCCTCTTGGGTTGAGGCCGAGGGGGTAAATTCGGTGGCTCGATTAATCGCCCGGCACGAACAATCGACGCGCTCGAACGTCGCGACGCGTTATTCCACGTGTCACGATTAATCAATCGCCGATTAATTACGGTAATTGACGAGCAGAAGGGCCTCCGTTAATTCGTCGCCGCAATTATCACGTGGAAATTAGCACGACCGTCATTTTGATAGAAAGACAGCCGATTACGTGACTTCTAGCCAAAATTGATGATGAGTATAAAAAAAGAAAACAATGTTTTGCGATTGTTGCACTCGCTAACAAAAAAACAAAAAACCAAAAAAAAAGAACAAAACAGAAAATAAATAAGACGAAAGGAGAAAAGAAATATTGCTTTCTGGATCGGAGTCTGCACCGCAATTATTTCTCTACAGTTCTCTATCTCCCCCGAGTTGCGTAATGTAAATTGTTCATTGCACTCGACGCTGACGTTTCCGGAGGATTATTAATAGCTCATCTACCCGTACCCTCAGATAAACTTTCCTTCATTTTGACGTGAATGATAAACAAGAACATTCTAATTAGCACTTTGTTCTGCATCTTATAATTACATCCGACGCGAATGCAGTGATAAATAGAGCGCTCCGAGAGAAAGTCGATTTAATGTCCCTTTGCGGATGAGCGTGCGCCGTACTAACAAAAATAATTCACTACGCGCTTCTTGTAAATGTAAACGAAAACATATGTAATCGCACATTATTATTTCGCATTCTGCGAATGCGTACGTACTTGTCATAACTACCGAATAATTAAACATTTATTGCGCTCAGCTCTCTGTTTTATTTTGCATTTATTATTTATATTTATTTCGCAAAATATCTTCTTCTATGGTAGATTTTGTTGCGCGACCGTGCCGTGCGTTGTGTATAATTCTGTGATGCAACGTTTGCACAGCTTTACGAGAAAACTTCATTGGTTTATTTATTATCTACTTGTAAAGCTTGTTAGCGGTTGTTACATAATTTTATGGTGAATAAAAGTACGGGAAATGCGTGTGGAAATTGTCGAATGCAATATGCGCTTCAATTGCTAACATAAACAAATTGTTAATTGAATAGATTTGTATCCGGTGTTGTGCGATTGAATTGATTATTCGCAAACATCAAGAAAATAGAACTGTTTTATCAACCACCGAACCAACAAATGATCTTCGTTCGCAAGTGACGCTGAGGAAACTTCGAAAGAAAGTAACCGGGATCTCCCCTGCCCCCACACGCCGCGCCGAAAGTCCTTAATTAATTAATTAATTAAGAGTTTATCTTCGCGTCGAGAGTTTATCGTTGTGATCTAATTAACAAAACCTCAACATTAGCCGCGGCGCGCGCGTTTGAAATTTATTTATTTTAAAATATATAAATGTTGATCCCCTCGGAGATTTTACTCGCTTGTACGTTGAATTAATAAGATAAAGTACTCTTTGTGTTCTTTAGACCGACGCAACGTAAAACGCGGAATAACGGAGAGATATTAATTAATAATTTACTTTTTTGTTGTTAAATAAGTTTGTTACTCGTTGTAAGATAATTAACGGCTGAACAGAAATAAGCGTCGTTGCTGCTCACCGGTATTTGCATCACAAATGCAGGAATAGTTTTTGTCCCTTGAAGAAGAAACTCCCTCTAAAGAAACTATTTGCATTTCCACGCTGCTCACTAATTTATTAATTAGCCGTTTGTATAATGTTTATTAAATGTATATTATAATTTAATTACGTTTTGCCCGGGCTGTACCGTTACAGAGAGAAAGAGAGAGAGAGAGAGAGAGAGAGAGAGAGAGAGAGAGAGAGAAGTGCGGATGCTCTGATGATGATCCACTGAGGATCCGATGAGGAAGCACTTTGTCAAAAGCCTCCATTAACATGTTTAATCTTTAATTAGTTTACAGTTAGAAGAGATTGCTCTTGCGGTATCTCTTATAGTTGCGTCATCACGTTGAGCTTCAAAATAGCGGGACGCTCTGTTCGATGCTGTTAAGCCAAACTAGCGAATAATTACCAAGATTAATTAGCGAAATGCAGGACGGGATTGACCAGGACTCTCTCTCTCTCGTGGCAGGATTACGATCGCGTCGCGATTTATCCGCTTCGATGAGCAACTTCGTGTCCCCAACCCTTCGCACATCCTGTGTACCGACGTGCGAAATACAGTCGTGACAATTGGCTAGTCGTAAAAAACTCAGCGCGGGCTTTCGAGTCGAGGATTATGAACAATACCACGGCGGAGGAAGGAGCATCCTGCTGAACAAAGGAAGCCAGATCGCTCGATTCTTCCGAACGGAGCCCGGTGATCTCGTCGCTTCGTTCGCAATTATTTTTTTTATCTCTTTCTCTCTCTCTCTCTTTCTCTCTCTCTCTCTCTCTCTCTCTCTCTCACTGCGCTTTCCCCATCCCCCGTTGTATAAATGGACGTCGCGATTAAACGAGCGGACGGGAATTGTTCGGACTCATCACGACCGAACAAAAGCCGCGCGTCTCGTATTTTTATTTTCACCCGATGCTCGGCACGTTGTTATCAGGTGGCGGCAGCGACGGGAAAACCGTGGCTTCAGTTCGGCGACGCCATAGAAATGAGGTTGAAGGGTAATGAGGGAGAACATGCGCGCGCGCTGAACCTATAAGGCAGCATCGTGGAATTTCGTTAACCTCCTTTTGACCTCCTTTTTTTCATAGGGTATATACATAGGTAATCTCATTTGAATCATTTTTTCAAAATAAGAAAGTGTACACATACACACAAACTAGAAGAAACAAGCGTGCCGCGGCTATCCGCTGTGCTATATGTGTACAAAATGGAATTTGTTCATTAGGCAGAGAACGTAGAAGGGAGATTGCACGGCGCATGCATAAGTTAAACTCGTTTCTGCGAACTCTTGATTTCGCAGACTCTCCTCCGGACGCTTAATTCGTGAGAATCTTTTAATTTTCAATGTTAAATAACTGTGCAATCGGGGGTGGGGGAGGTTTAACGCTTAAATTCACTCCGTCATGAATCGTATCTCCTGTGTTTTTCAGCACACTCTGCATAAACCCCTTTTCATCTAGCGTCGACTTTTAGCGTTCGTGACGCGCTCGCGAGATTCGCGATTTCGGAGCGCGAAATTAGGTCGGAGATAAAAATATAACTCGATTCAGTTGATCCTTTCATCCACTCCCGCGCGGGACACCCCCTTGCTCTTTTGCTTCTCTCTCTCTCTCTCTCTCTCTCTCTCTCTCTCTCTCTCTCTCTTTCTTTCTCTCTCTTTTGCGCGCGCAAAGTCACCCGAGAGAGAGTCGTCTATTTATTACGGCTTAATCCTTCAGCGACGAGCTGTATTAATCATTAAAACCGACAGCCGCGCAGATACGAGACTTTTAGACGATGAATGGCGTCGAGCTGGTCTTAAATCTCAAATCGCTCGTAAGTATCGCCATCGTCAGAAACTTGCAGACTGCTGCGAGGCTTTTAACCGCCAGATCCACCTTCTCTCCGACTGAATACTGGATCCCTCTCGCCTCATCTCTCCTCTTTTTCTCCCCTCCCCTCTCCTCCGCTTCTTGCCGTTCCGCTTTTCGTTGCTTCTCAATCCAACCCCTTTTTCTTCGCGCGATCGCGCGAGGGTAGCGGGAGAGGAGTTTGGACTCGGGTGCTAAAGTGCACGTGGCCTCGATATCCCGTTGCTTTCTCCGCCCCGGGTCTCTCTCTATGTTTCTGGCCGACGGAAACCAGGAAGGGACTAAATTACGAGGAAACCACAAGAGAAATCTGGGTCTCCATCCTCCCGCTAGAAGAAGTCGTGGGGCGCAAACGAGCATTAGCTTCGTTGCGCGGTCCGTCTTTCACGCGAAACTCGTACCCCCCCCCTCCCCCGCGCCTGCCGCTATTGAGAGGTTTGTCGACTTCGAGCGCGCACAGAGGAATGTGTTTTTGCGGGCCTCTATACACTTTGCTATTCTCCTCGTGAGATGAAATCTGGCGAACTTTACATATACCGAAAAAAAGAATGAAAAAAAAAAAAAAAAAGAAAAGAGTAGGAAAAGTTGCCAAATACTATATCGGTCACCTAAATCGTACCTCTTCAATTTCTTCGCAATTATCGAAAGTACGAAATTAGGCTACTTTCTTCCAATTGTTTCGGCCACGATACGAGTAGAAAAGACGAAAAGCCAATTAAAAATGTAAAAAACAATTTTAACTTTATATTTTCTGAGATTTTTCCAATTTAAACAGTCGAACGTAAAACTTTAAAACGATCGGACGAGAGAGAAACTTTTCCACGGTCGCTCTCTCGACGAGTAGTACTACTTGAAATAAACAGGTATTAAAGTAGACACACAGAGCAAAGTACAATGATTGGTTATCTGCAGCGCGCAGTATGTAAGCAATATTTAAGTTCGATGCAAGACTTTGGGGCCTCGGGGAGTCACAAGCGTTAGAGTTTATAAGCCCTCTCCCTCCTGTCCCCCTCCCTCCCCCCTTCCGTTAGTTAGCACAAAACTTACGAAAGTTCGCGCAGCACAACTCGCTTAAATGGCGTTCTCGTAGCCGGGGCTAATTCTTTCGGTATCGGCTTATGGGTATTCCTTCTGTTCTTTGCCTCGTGACAGGGATCGCTTATTTCCGCTTGTTACTCTTTCACCAAGTTTGCGATACGCCTCGCACAAAGGATTAATGTCTCCGGTGCGGTGATCCTTTCGCCGGATATCCCCGTTATTGTTGTTGTATTTTACCTTCGGTTGCTCGTGAAACGAGCGAGCAAAGGAATTTTGCTTTTGACGCGACGTGTCAGTGTTTTGTAAATATTGTTGTTGCTGACGTAAAATTGTATTATAGAGCAAGAGTTTATAGCGACGTAGAGTCGCTGCGCCAAGACGTATCTATTAAATAACGTGTTCTCTCTGGTGATACCAATAATAATAATAATAATATATCGTGTATGTGCGTGTTTGTACATATGAATGTTTGTATGAATTGTTTTGCAGGTAACGTTTATTGCGACAATACACTTAAACGAAACAAACCACTCGGTGAGATCCTAATTTTCTCCTCATTGTTCTCTCTTCATTGTTTCAGATCGGTGGGCCAGCGAGGAGATAAGGACCCGGCCATCCTCCAAATGTAAGGATCTCCTTGTTTCAAGTCCCCTTTCAACTCGAAATTCAAATTTCGAGCTAGTTTCTTGCGAGAGAGACCTAGATATCTCGGTAAACTAGCAAGACTTTGCCATGTTGGAACTCGAAATTGCTATTGTTCTTCGGTCTCCTCCCAACTCCCTGCGCGCCGATTATTATAATTAATTATCAGTACGACGAACATTTGCGTCGCTTCGACAATTCGCGTAAGCGCGCGTCGTGCATTCAACGGCGCGTTGCGAGAAATCGCATGAACGCACAAATCGCTATAATGCGATTCGCTCACTCGCGAAAAGCTGCGAGGAGAAGCGGCAAAAAGCTCGTGAGTTAAGCCTGCGAAACGTTTCGCACCCTTTGTGACATCGCTTGACACACGGACGAATGTACCACTTGCGACATACGATCGCGGAAGTGTGACAGAATTTATTTCAACGTACGTCTCAAATTTTGAAATTGGAAAAGGAATTTTATATTTCAAGAGAGAAAGAGGGAAATAATAATGAAAGAATTATAAATAAAACATCGTTTTGTTTATCATTCTTTTTGACAAACAAAAAAAAAGCATTAGCACGGAAAACCGAGGATTCCAGACTCGACTTTTGGCCGAGCTGTTTTTTTCGCAATATACACCGAAAAAAGAGTTTTGTTAAGATAACCAAAATTTGGTAAATCAAGCCAAATAAAGTGTTTTGGAAAAAATTACCAAATTTTGATTAAGATCATCAAAATTTGGTAATCTCAACATAACTGTTTTTTCTGTGCAATTTCTAAATTAATCGTGATGAGAAAATGGGTCTTCTCATATACGAGATGCAAATTTAGCATCCTATATGGATTGAAAATTTCAATTCGAAAATAATGTGTAAGAAATTTACACTCCCAAAATATAAATATACATTTAAATATATTTATTCCGCAAAAACATCCAGCGTATCGGCTCTTATTATCCGTGAAATTTCATTGCTAGTTTTACGAGCCTTCAACTTCATTAATTCGTTAAACCATTGTTTGTGTTACTCGCATAAAAAAATATTATCGACTATATGATTTTGAAGTTTTGCGAACATATAAGGTTTATACTTGTTAGAGATGACGTGCCGCTGAACACGACACGAAACATTCCGTGTCAACGATTGTTCATTCGACCATAAAATTGGATAAGAAAGATTAGAGTTACCAGAGCGCATGGCTCTTAATAGAGTCTTTTTGTTAGAACCGTCTGATGCGGTGGTTGCCGCCTCTCTTTTTGTCTATTAAGAACATTGCCGGGCAAAATGCTACGACCCTCTACGTACGTTTCGTCCATGTCCGGTGATAAGCATCATTGCCGCGATAATTAACGAAGTTTAATCAGAACCAAAATGAATTGTACTTGAGGCCATCCATTTTCTGAAATTGACGAACAAATTTTAATGATTCACGGAATCAAAGTCGATTCACGTCCCTCATACTCGTTTAACCTACATATTGGCAGTGCAATTTCGTTTCACTTTACGGTAGTTTTATATGTATCAAATTTAGATCCGAGTTTAATCCGAATGTAATTTTATTGTTATTTTACACGAATTCCTGAAATTGACAGATATAAAATTATTCATAACTGATAAAACGTCGCGTTAATTTCGATAATTCTATGTATCAAAATTTTTCGATTTTACGCGAACGTGTTTAATTCATTTCACAAATAACTCTTTGTGCTGCTGTAGTGAAAATGTGTGCGAGTGTGTATTTGTATGTGTGTGTGTGCGCGCGCAAAAGCGAGGAAAATCAATGGGAGGATATCATTTCCGAAAAGCCGACCAATTCAATTATGTATAAAACGATCCATTTAATAGTATATGCGCGCGGAATACGGATAAATATATAAAAGTCATGATTTTCATTAAATCAACGCTTTTTTAGAACAAGAGGGGCTTTAGGTCCAACCTAAGCACAGACAACCACGCGCGCATAATCCCTGAGTTACAAATTCTATTAAACGAGAGAGAAGCGTGGGAGCAGAGGAAACTGAGGGATTAAAATTACCGCGTGTCTTATTAAAAGGAGAGATTGCATTCTCGCGTGCGCTCTTTCTTTGACCGAATAACGCGGCGTTCTCCGTTCGGAGAAAAATATTTTTCAGGCTCGCGCGATATCGCGAGATCTGCGAGTCCCTAATTGAGATTGCAATCTCACTCGAAGAATAATTTTTTAGAATGAATTCTCATAGGGCATATAGTTCGTTTAACCCGACTGCTTCTGCAAAAGCAATTTAACCCGATATTTAACGTCTTTCCGTTTCTCGAGTATTCAACGATACAGAGATTTTTAATTGGTTTTTTTTTGTTTTTTTTGTTTTTATTAAATTGCTCTCATTTAATTATAAGGCGCAATAAAACCGCATCATTGTACACTTTATAAGTACCATTCGCATATCGAGTTTAGCATTTCAGTTTCAGCTTTAATTTGCGCGTTCTCCTTTTTGTCACACTCTCGGTGGAAAAGCGACCCTTAATTACGGCTGACCGAGCGGCGATTAAACTTCGCTAATTGTCGCACCGATGACGCCCGGACTCTCTGATAAGCGCGCGCTCGCGTCCTCCTCTATTCTGCGAACCTGCGTCGTTGGCCGAGAAATGCGATTCCCATCTCGTCCCCTCGTTTACCAGTTAATGGATAAGTTTTTCATTTCTTTGATCGCTATGGAGTATCTTTTTTTTTCGTATATGTATAGGCTTGAAAATGCGATTTAAAGTTTTTCCGAGGAAACATCAAAGTCTTCGCGGAAGCGACTTACATCTCGAGAGTTTATTGCGTTCCTCATGAAATTCTATGTACGCGACTCGTTTTCTGCAGAGAAGTGTGACGATATAAGGTAACGATATAAGGAAGAAAGAGATGAACCGAAAGGGAATAGAAATAGCGCGAGAAAGAGTGGGTGGGTTGGACGTCATGAACGAGAGATAGCGCGTTATCAGAATTGCCTTCGGGAACTCCACTAATTTTAACTAACAGTGGAAATATCGCGAAACTTTTGAGCGCCAAGCCCTCTCTCGCCAAACAATTTATCTCCCTATCTCTACGGTAGATAGATCGAGAGAATGAGGGCTAGAGACCGGGAAGGAATGAGAAAGTCAGAGGGAGAGAACAAAAGAGAAAAACGGCGACAGAGAGAGAGAGAGAGAGAGAGAGAGAGAGAGAGAGACAGATTTCGGGCTTTCGCCTCTTACTTATCCACTCGCTTTGCGGTGTTGGAAAAGAGAAAGAGAAAGAGAGAGAGAGAGAGAGGCTTTTAGTACGCGCCTTTAAAGTACGGTATAACCCTAGAAATTATAGCATGCCATTGGCGGTGCAGTATGCTCGGCGGTAGCAACTTAATAAGCCGATAGGATACGATCTGCGCGTAAGAGAAGAGAAGAGAGAGAGAGAGAGAGAGCCGACCGGAAGCGCAAGCTCTCTTGCGCTAATTATTTGCGCGCGATTATGACTTGGTTGGCGAAGTGATCGCGCGTGTTGATACCCCCCCGCGTCGCCCGTTATAAATAACCTCTAGACGCGACGCGCTTATTTTATCAAAGAGTCTTCTGCTCGTGATATATTAATCTCGCTTTGGTGTTATTTGTGAAATTACAGCTCTTTACAAATTACAAAACTTCTTATACAATTGTATTACAATTTTCTCTCTCTTTCTCTCTCTCTCTCTAAATAAGTTATACTTGCAAATTAGTCGAGGATTAATTTATGATTTCACAGCAATGTTCCTTTCTTCGCTTTCGTGCAACAATTGTAATTTCGTACAACTCGGTACAATTTTTTCTTGCTATACATAATAAAAAAAAAAAAAAAAAAAAAAAAAAAAAAAGAAAGAAACACTATTCTTGGCGCTCAACTCGCTCGCAGAAATGTACTCGTCGTTACCCGCCATAATGTGCTGCCTATAATGACCGCCGTGCGTGAGAGTTAAACTTTGAACAGCGTAATTAACAGCTTGAATTTCCCGCGAGAGACGATAAAGGCTCGTCCTACGGACTTTTTTACACCGTATATGCAAATCTCGATGTTACAAGCGAGAGCTTGTGTGTAACAACACCGGGGTTAACGTTTACCACTTCACCTCCGTCGTCCTCAGCTCTCTCAAGTGCATATCGTTGATATAAACGGCCGCTAGATACGACTCTGACGGGGGTCCGCTCGGTTACATTAACTACGCGCCATAAGAAAGCTCCGCTATTGAGTTTTGCGGCAGTTTATCGCGGCTGTATAACCGGTGCCGGCTTTATGCGTCGCGCTGATAAGCCTGCGAGATGACGGCGTTTGTCATCTCACTCTCTCCCTGCTCGCGTTATCATAGCGGTAAACGACTGGACGCGAACAGACGGAATTGTCTCTTTGTTGTTAAAAGTCTCGATAAAAAAAAAAAAAGCTCGCGAGAGGTGCGGATGAATAGAGCGAGAATTTGCGGGTATTTAATAAAGGATGAAGATCGTGTTGCAGATAGAGACGGACGATTTAAAAACACAAATTTGAACATAAATCCCGCACGTAAATTTTTTCGAGGTGCGCGAACTATGTAAACTTCTAAATTTCACCGAGTTTTTTTTGTTTTTATATAAAAGACACGTTAAACACTGGGTAACAAAAATGACGTTAAAATTTCAGATATTTTTATATGTCACGTGCGCGCAAAACGCAATATTCCAAAACGAGACATCATCAAAGATTAAAACGTATTTTTTTTTTTCAGACGCATCCGTTTTTTCGTCCGTTTAACACCGGTTTCTTTGTTTTTTTTTTGTTTTTTTACGTCGACGGTTAAAGTTGTTATAGCGCAGTAGCTTGAATTCGTGATTTAATTGAAACTTCACGCGAAATTTCGCGTGCCTGCGTATCTAAGTCCGAACGATGCTCTATCCTCTCTCTCTCTCTCTCTCTCTCTCTCTCTCTCTCTCTCTCTCTCTCATCGCGGCGAACTTTTTTAATCCGAGTAAAATGTTTACAGACCGATTTGCGAGCTATTTTGTTTTTGTTTTTTTTTTTTTTTGAAAAAAAAGGAGAAATTAGAATCGAGAATCGGAGAAAGAGAGAGATAGAAAAAGGGAATACATTAAACGCTATTTTACCTTTGAATAACGATATAAACACAACGCACTGATCGGCGCAATGTTAAAAATTTTTTTCTTACTTGGATGAGATACAAATTGCGTTCGCGTATTTGGTCGGTCTGAAACGAAGAGAAAATCATCAGATGTGTATTGGCTTCCTCTGCATTTTAGCGAAAACTCGGATCTATATTAAATCCTACTAGCGGCCCGTGTTGATTTTAGTATGGCACGGTCGACGGCCGTTCGGTTTGCACTAGGAATCGCCCGAACTGAAAAAGCCAATCCGCTTGATTGCGGCACCGAAAATGTCCGCTTCGCGGTGGCACGTCTCATAAAACTCGATCGAGAGAGACAAGACGAGTGAGTCGTGCCAAAAGTTTTATCAGATCGTCGCACGTTAAAAACGACAGCGCGATTTTACATCGTCGCTGTCTTCGATTGATCTTGGGATTATATCTGCGTTTTCTTGTACAGCAAATACTACGGATTTTGTATATAATCAAATAATGTCGTGCATTCAAACACGATACACGTAATTTAATATTAATGAAATCCCGTTTTCACGAGTTGAAAATTCAATACGACGTGTTTATTCGCTGAAATGATATAATTTTTCTTCTCAATTATGTCGGTCTCTCACGAAGCCTCTTTAAAAATGTCAGTTTCTCGGGATCTCATCCTTCGTTAATGAATCAATGCTCCACTCGATATCTTTTCGTCGATCTTTCCCTTAATGCGTTCTAAAGATCCCCCGGCAACGCGACGCTCGAGCCGTGCACAAATGAGCGGGCGGACAACACTCCGCGATACATCTTCCATTGCGAATCTTTTCTGCGTTCCCGCCAATTGATCGCAATCAATTCCTTTCGATATTCCACCCGAGTTATTAATCGTCATTAGCGACGACCGTTTTTTTAGTCTCGTTCGCCTCCGCCGTGTCGAAGGAAAGGAAACTGATTACGCGGGGATGCTAACCTTCCCCCTTCTCTTTCCTTTCATTCTCCGCATCCGGAAGTGCTTGCGTCTGATGCGCTCCTCCCCCAGCCGGATGTAGCTATCGATTTGCCTCTGACCGGAGAAAAATGGAAGCCGCAGCGTCTCTTTCTCTCTCTCTTTCTCTCCGGAGATTGACTCCAGATTACAGACGTGAGCGCGCGTTCTTTCTTTCTTTCTTTAGTCGTCTCTCTTTCTCTTCCGCATATCCCTCGCTCGACTTTTATTCCGAGCGAGAGTGAACTGTAATTGGTCCGTCTGAATTTTAAACGTGACACACATCCGACGGTTACCGATCGTTCGGCTCAAAAAAAAAAAAAAAAAAAAAAAAAAAAAAAAAAAAAAATAAGTGGACCCAGACGTCCACGTTGTGTATACGCGCCGTTACACGACTGTAGTTAATCCTGGACGATCGCGTACTGAACTGACAGCCACTTGCGGCGAACAAGCCGCGCGCTAGTTGCCCCCGACACAGGTCTCGCGTGAGGTGGGCATTACGACCACCGGAAGTTCCGTGCGCGAGAGCAGCAAGGCAAGTGAAGGTAGTTAGAAATTCTTTAATAACAAGCGCAGAGGAGGACGTTCCCTCGGGGGAGGGAAACTTAATTAAGTGCTAGTGGCAAGCCCGGAACTTTTTTGCGGCTGTGTAATAAAAGATTATGCTAACATAAGGTATACAGGACTAACGAACGGCGAGTTTCGCCGTTGACTCTTTCTCTCTCTTCCTCTCTCTCTCTCTCTCTCTCTCTCGCGCGCGCGCGCACCGTCGCTTAGAGAGAGAGGCGAATTAAATTACGTTGGCCGGGCGTATATTTTTCCTCGGGACGCGGATTGAAACGCCCGTCTATATTTCGCGCGCGGCCGAGGCTCCGGCTGAGTGGTATCACAGAGTTGCTCTTTTTCGAGGTGTAATTTAGGCAGCGCGGACGGATTTACATTCACGATGCCGCGAACGCGATTCTTTTACGAAGCTCCCTCATTTGATTATCTACCGCGGCGTCTATTCTGTAAACAGTTTTACTCGCGTCGTTTCAACGAAAAGTTAATGTATGTTGTATAGCCAGAAGAACCACAAAAAAAGAAAAAAAAAGAGCGGTAAAGAGAGCAGTAAAACGGATATATACAAGATATAATCCGAAAAAAAGAAATATACATGTATCTTGCGGTCGGTAAAGTTCTCAAGCTAATTTTAAACGAAAAAACACCATCGCGGAGATTACCGATGGTGTTATAAACAAAGTTGATAGTAATAACAAACCGTTTGCATCGGATTGGCCTAACGTAAACCTCAGGATCGAATTATAGTTACATATATATGTATGTAAGAAGATCCGGACACACCGTTGTGATAGCGTCGGAGATTATTATTATTCTATCGAGTATCACATTATTATGCGGCAAGTCTCTCTCTCTCTCTCTCTCTCTCGTAGAACAATGTTAGGTTATCCACAGGGCACCGCTAACGCGGCTCGTCGAAATCGCGATTTCGCCATGCAGCCCCCGAAATTATGCGCGCTATCATTTCTGCCGGTGAATTAATGTAAACAGCCGCGATATAATGCCTGAACGGTGGCCGAATAGCATCAATTATGTCGGCGCGCGTGTAAATAAGTACCCACGCGCGCTATGAAAATTATTATAATATATCCGCGCGACAAGCGCGTTTAATTGCGCGGCGCGTTTGTCGCGTTCGTCAACTATTATTAATCGCGGATCCCGACTAACGTTAATCATTCGCGCTGGATATTGTTCGACCAATAGGAAATGTTTTCTGTTGCGCCAGCTGACCCAATTCCATTATAGGATAATTTCAGGAGAAATAGACCACCGAATGGCGCTTGGACCGGCATTATAATTCGTAAACTGATCGTTGGGAGTATTAGCTAATTATGCGACGTTTTGTATTACACAGACGTTGCATTGTTCGATCCAAATGCGTCTAGTTTTTCGCAATGTCGCGCGTTTTCGAATTTTTGAAAATTTGAATTCTCGCCGAGTCTTTTGCGTCGCGCTATTACGCGATAAAATCGCGTCGGCGACGCGACGATTTCTTTATCACGCTCGTTCGCGCCGCAATTGCGCGGCGTTCGTTGCATCGCGCACACCCATCGGGATTAATAATGCAAGCAGCCCTCGGGACAGGTGGGGAAGGAGGAGAAAGAGAGAACAAAGTAAAGAGACGAGGCGAGTTTTCCCCAGTTTCGAGGAGAGAAACACACCGAGCGCGCGCGCCTCTACCGTTTTAACATGCATCCCGCGGCGCAAGTGCGACCGCGCGCGAGCGCTAAACTGCGTACGTGCGAGTCGGTTTTCCGCGCGCGCGTTGCGAAAGGCCGGCACGAAAGTTTTCCCACCCTCGAATCGCGGGGTAACTTTGCGCGCGGGTGGCCGACGCGGCGCATTAACGACTTGATTATCCGCGAACTGTCGTCGTTGCGCGTTGCGTGCACCGTTCCCATCCGAGAGAGCCCCGCATTCGCGAAACAGCGCGCGGGTCACGACTCTTTTGAATAAACCATGAGGTCACGACTACACATAAAGAGAGAGAGAAACGCGCGCGCTAACTATTATACTCTATAACAACGCGAGAACGTACTATAACTCCGGTCTCAAGTAGTAGTAGTTAAGAAAGATCGATATATTTCAGGGACGTTACTTCGAGTATTGTAACCACGAAATACTCGATCATCTTGATTTTTATAGAATGTACTCGGACGTGTGTTCGGACGATGTCTGGTACTCCTGATCGATAGTCCTTCAATCAAACGATTAGATCGCTTCTCGTCACGACGAGCGCGCCCGGGCATATTTCAGAATGATGGATCTCGTGAAAATGGTAGTCGAGGAGGGAGGTAACTCTCTCTCTACCCGGCCCTTTTTCGCTACGGCGACGAAAGAGATTGATTCGATTACGTACAATTCGATCCGAGAACGGGAGTGATAAAGTTGCGCTACTGTTCGAGTGGGCGCTTCGATTGGCAACTTGGCTGACAATAGCATAACCACTCGTTTTCACTCTGGGAAAAGAATTGCTCGCGATCGTTGAACTTGGAAACGTACTAGATGGATCTATAAAGTTATATCGAATATAATCAAAATTCTGATGATTACATATATATATATAGTATATATATATATATATATATATATATATATAGTAT